>JBBPJX010000330.1:0-18256 GCA_038088955.1 Neotropicomus parvogracilis
CATCCACGTGGGGTTCGCCCTTGCCAGGTGGCCGTCTTTCTCGCCGTTCGTCTGCGACCGGTCCAAGCATCTTTGCCCACACGGGTGTCCGGACTCCGCCTGCTGTGCTTGATGCGCAGTTGCGCGAAACAGAGCCGTTGGATGGACTAACGCCTATTCTTGAACGCCACGGTTCGGTGTACGCTATTAACGAGTCTGAGGCAGGCACTGCGGAGGAAGTGGCAGATAAACCCCCTTCCTTGGCATCACAGCTTCCCGTCTTGGTTATAATCCAATATGGGCTGTTAGCGTTGCATAGCACGACACACGACCAGGTATTCTTGTCATATCTTGTCACGTGAGGCTGATTTGTTACTTGGGTTGGCGACGAAGCTAACGAAAACGACAGCGACTATGGATCTGGAGGATTAAACCTGAACCCAAGTCATTTTTCTCAATTAAGTCAGTGTTATTTGCTTCCTAGCATCGAGGGTTACTAACATGTAATCCGCAGTTGCTCTGATGTGTCTGTTCCAGATCGTCTACCAATTCCACCTCTATCCGTGAGCACTCGCATTCCTCTCTACCATAGCCGGCGCTCATCGTTTCTGTCAGAAATATTGGGCACGTACACATCCGTCGATTGTGAGCTAAGCTCTGACACCTTCGCCAGCCCTCCCCGTGGACGATTCTCACATATGGCAATGTTCCGTCTGGGGTCGTTCTTGTTCATCCCAGCTTACCTTATCGTCACCCTATACCGCGTGTTCGCGAGTGCGACCGACGATGGCAACCTTATTCTCATGGCTGGTAAGTCTCCGCCAGAGTCGTTCTGGTACCTTCATTCTCACTGTCGTTTGTTCTCTTCAGCCCTCTCCGTAAGCACGTACGCGTGGTTATCTAATGTTGTCTTGTGTAATTGTTGACTGACCGAAACGTACAGCGCCGTTCGGTACTGTGGGAACACGTTTGCGTACACTGCTGTGGCCATTCTCCTAAACTACAGTACGTTCTCTCGCTCGCATACCTTGCGATTATGATGTACTAAAACTCGGCTACGTCCTTTCCAAACAGTGACACCGCCAGCAGCGGTCGGGTATGCCAACGGCGTGGCACAAAGTATCGTCAGCCTTGCGCGTTGTTTTGGACCGATCCTCGGGGGTTACGTGAGTCTCTCGTCCTTGTCATCTCCCTTTGTTGTTCTTCCACTCAGATGCTGACTCGACCCACAACCGTTGACAGCTCTGGGCGGCGAGCACGCAAGACAATCCGTCGGGATACCCGTTGGGGTTCCTGGCATGTTCGGTGGTGTGCGCGTTCGCTGTAGCACACAGCTTCTTGATCCGGTAATCCCGCTGGGGGGACAATTTTACGGTTCCCCCACTCTCTTCTTGTCCTCTCCCGTATCTGTGTTCTTTGTCGCACGAATGGCACGAACGCGCCACCACATGCCGAGCGACATCAGAAAAGGACAGCTAGCGTATTCGCGTCGTGCGCACTCGATATTATATTTAGCCTTGTATTCTGTGGATCACACCATAGTTGTCTGTACATGTAGGACCATTGCCTACGGTTTCAACACATAGATTTGTTTGGATTGCTTCTTTCATTTTCATTATCCCCAGATAACATGGAATCCGCGGCGCCTCCTGCATCGGCTATAGTGCATCCCAGCCACAATTCGAGCTCCAAGTACTACTCGTCGGTCATCCATCCTGTCATTGTGCACTAAACACTTCGAACTCAGTCCTCCTGCCACGCCAAGTGCCGGTGTATCGCCATCTGCGGTAGTCCCCGCTGAACTCGCTACACTTCAACCCACGAGGCTGATGGGTTCTTGACCATCCCAGTTCTAGTTTGTACAAGCGGTTTATGCAAACCGCTTCCCCTGTTACCACTTGTCGACGGCCGAAAGAGTCGCTGGAGTTTTTTCTATCAAGCAATCCAACAACTTGAACTTGAGGCCGTGGACCGTGCCAAGGATACGATCCCTGGTCTTGCATCATGCATCACCCTCCACCGCGACACGAGTGGGTGCAAGACTACTTGGGTTTTCGTCCAATACGCATATCGCCCCGATATTCCCTCTGATGTGATGGACCGAGGACGATCCAACCGGCGCACACACAGCCTGACCGACGTCATCAGGGAGTTCCCCTCCAAGAAGCTATCGATATCGTCGGTGAATGCTGCAAGCGCATAGTCGACTGGTTCTCACGCGAGCAAGCCAACTGGCCCTCTTATAGGCCCCCCATCGAGGTGCAAGTCCTTGTGTACGTCGACGGACAGATTGGCGAACTGGCTCCCGGGGCACCTTGGAATGGAACTTCGAGATGGATAGGTATTTCGGAAAGGCTGGGAAGCAGGTCAAGGCAAGCGGGGTCGTCGTCGTACTGCGGCCCAAGGCCTTTCGAGAGCCAACCCAGGGAGCGCGACGGGTCGGCAGGAACTACTTCGGCCCGGTTGGCCCCGTGGAAGCATTCTTTTTTACAGGCCATTGCGGGCTTCGCGTCGTGATTCCGTACGGCCACCGGCCCCATCTTCGGTCCTATGCTCCCCCCATTAGTCGCGTCTGGGAGTTTCCTGAACAGCCCTTCAAGAGAAAGGCGGCAGTCGGTCGATATCAAGTTTCAGAATCCCCGTGCTGACCAAGCTCAACATTGCCTTCATATAATGTCAGAATCATCGACGTCATGTCGGATGAAATAACACAGTAATAGTTTCGGTCCAGCAGGATCATGTGAATACAGTATCTTGCTTTGCAACCGAGAATTCGACGTTTCTCGTAGTAGTGCGATTCGTTCGTGCGATGGCAAAAGCGACTGTCGCGCGAGTACGCCGCTCGCATGGGTGATACCAGAACTTCTCAATACGATGGGGATAATCTTTGTTGCGATCAGAAACGAAAACAAAGGCAAAGATCAAAAGTAAAATACTGAGAATATAATCCCGTTTACAAAAGCGTAGCGGGGTGACAAAGGCAAGGAAAAGAACGGTCAACATGACACCACTGCTCCTCTTCCCAGCACTCCGTCAACCTTGGGTCGCAACGTGACGAGACGAGTCGCTTTGATCTGTTTCCCACCCTTTCCAAAATATCTCTCCGTCTCAAACGACCAATGTAGACTCCCTACGATCCAGTTGGAGAGGGCCGCGACGTACGCGTGGACTTGCGCGTCGATGGCAGGTCCCCAAGAGGGCAAGCTGGCTCGGTCGTGCACGAAGCGGTCCATGGCGCTCTTGCAGTACTCCCCGACGACGTCGACAGCTTCTTGGAGGCAGAGTCCTCGTTCGTACATGATGACGTCGACCATGTTGTGTGTGTGGCCCTTGGACTGTTCGACGTCGTACGAAAAGATGTCCTAATTGATTTACCCGCACAAATGTGGAGGACGACGAGATGGACATGACGCCAACGTTAGAAGTGGCGTTGGATGTGGTAACCCACATTCGACTTACATTGGACCACGAGACAAAATCATTTGTGGCTTCACCCAAGTTCCGGATGATGGAGTGGTCCATGACATCATCAGGAATATCGAGTCGGTACGCATATTCGATCAGTGCCCAACTGGGTTTGCACCCGCTCGTGTCGCGTCGGTGGACGATGTACGATGCAAGATCAGGGACAGCGCCTTTTGCACGATCGAGGGCCTGTTGTTGGATCGCTTGCAGGTAGAGTTCCATCGTCTCTCGGAACCGTCGACAAGTTCCAGGAGCAGCGGTTTCTAAAATTCGCTTGTAAAAACTGGAATTGGTGTTTAAAAAAATCAATCGGTCAGTGCAGACGAAAAAATACGAACTCTTTTGTCATCCGGTTGAGACGAGCGGGCGAACTATATGTGTGTGGGTGATAGATGGAATTCATGATGACTTTGGCGACATTGTCAATGCTACGATCGTCCATGTCATCAGAGAGATTGTCGAGATGAAAAAGGTAGTTTGAAAAATCGCTGCAGACTCGGAGTTGGGGATAGCCAGCATTGCTGTAGCACATCGAGATGAGCTTTCCAGCCTTGAGGCCATGAACGGCACGTCGAGCAGCTTCGTCGAGGTCAGGGTCCCCGTTTAAGATCCATCGTTTTGACTCGACGGTGACAAGTCTGTGGTTCCTGTCCTTGTGCAGGTCGAATGTGCAATACGAGAAAAAGTTCGGAATTAAAATAGTCGTGGCTGTAGATCGATGAAATGAAGACACGGGTGACATCCCGTAACGGTGGTCCAATCTTTGGAGAACGGTAGCGATTGTTTGAATCGGGGGAGTAATGGCAAAGAGGCGGAACGCGCCGCATGGGTGGATTTAATGGTAGACAAACGCAGGTCAGCATCCTGGGAAACCACGTCAAAGTATTCCTGCCGGACCGTTAGCAGTCAAAGGACCATGCAGCAGTAGCGAACAAACCTCGATTCCTCGCTACTTTGACTTCACACGTCAAGAATACTGCGAAAAGCGCGTGAATCCAATCAGTATGTTGGCGCGCGCCTGATCGTCCTGAGAACGTACCATGAGGTCCAAAGAACTAAAGGCATCAAGATAGCGTTACCAGCTGGCAGCCTGAGGGTGATTGGGAACAACCACGTAGGATCAGCGGTCAATACCTCGTGACTCGTCATGTGGTATCTGCGCGTGACGCGGCGAGAACTCTGGCGAGTTAAAATCCTGCAGAAAGATGTCACGAGCCGCAATCTGCGCATTGCGAAATGCAAAGTCTGGCCATGTACCATACCGTGACTTGAACGTGCGTTGGAGTGCGTGGGAATACTCTCGCAACGACTATCACTGGCACTTCACGCTTCTGTTAACAAGGCTGACGCGGCCTCCCTCAGGCCTCAGGCCTCAGGGCCGGAACCACCGTTGCATTCTTTTGCATCTTGATCTGCTGCTAAAATCGACAGCAACGCTTCGCAGAACAACATCACCACGATCTTCGTCAGCTAGGCACGCTTCCGAGAACCATGATCGATGATCAAGTCAACGTTCAAGAATTCAATCTTTCAACGACCAATCGAACTTACTGAGAGTAGTATCACACGAAATTTTGACCTTTGGTTTGCAAGACGAGTCGCGCTCGTAACCGACCTCGATATATCAAAGAAGAGTGCAGTAAGCCAGCCGGTTTATTTAGTTCCCGTGACTACGTAGTATTATTCAGGATTTCTCCCGTTTGGCTTAGCGGTGAACTGGCCAGGATGAGAGACAGAAAGAACTGAGATGGTATCCTGGGCTTGACCGTCCTCTCCGGCATCTTCCGACGTGACCCTGCGCCACAGCCGCTGCCTGATCTTCCTCTGCGCTGGCCTCCGCGCACGGTGGACCAACCGTTACAACTGCGCTTGTGAAGCAAAGAGATGAATTCGTGCGTGAGTCTTCGCCAATAGAGCCTCTGGCGAACACCACAACCAAAGCTCTCGGCGGGTAAGCTTGGCGACGAACGATGACCTTATCGCTATTCCCATCCGAAACGGACCAGGCGGCTCATCAACTGGTCGTGCGCGGGGGATCCAAGCCACCGCGCAGACCGTGAATTCTCCGCACGAAAAATGCGTTTCTATGTGGCAACGGCAACTTGACATCGCATCACACGCCAACGGAATTTTGTAAAAAATATGTACTACTCGGGATCGATGTCGCAATCGTGACGTAGCGTAGATAAACTGTTGAGCGGCGGAAAAGAGAGAGAACCGAGTCTTGCCTACTACATTCCTGCTCGTTTTCAGTGTCGAGTCCCCTGTATCAATTAGTAACTTCGACACAATGCCAGAATTTGACGGCAAGCCTGGCCGGGTTCGACCCATATGAACTGGAGCATCCATGCCGAAAGTGGGAGTAAGACTCCGGGACCCCTTGAAATTCCTAGATTAAACTCATGGTTTTTGGCATCGGTCAGCTCGTACCGGTACGGGTGCTTTAGGTTTGAGCCCGACCCTTTCCGTCATATTCCGGCATTGTGTCGAGGGGGTATTTTTATTATATTTTTCTCGTGTGACAAGTTACAGTACATGAAAACGACAGTAATATATGCTTCGACGTACAAATGGCAGACAACGATGCTATCAATGAGAGTAATTTTCGTGTGAAAAATGCAAATGCAGTTCTAGAGCCCAAATCAGGGGTATCTGTGAATCAAAATCCCAAAAACATGCAGCGGTGCGCTGTCGATGACCAAGAAAAAAAGGGGGGTGCGACGGGGAACAATGGACGGGGCTCCACATGCGCGTAGGCTAACGAAGACAAAAAGGAAACGTGTTCCAATACGTCTCACGGGTATTTCGCATTGCGACCCGGATGTACCTGTACCAAGTCTCCGCCGCTCTCGCTTGAAACTTGCGGTTGAAAAGGATTCCCGTCCTTGTCATCAAACCGCACGCCTCTCGAGTTCCAACGCTGTCGCCATTTTTGGATAAAGCAGGCATGGTCGACCACCCCTGCCAACGTCCCCGTATTTCGAATTCGAATTTGTTTCAGCTTGGGCAAGTTGGATTCCTCGATCTGACACATCAGATCCTCGAGCGGCTTCATGATGTACGCGGCGAATATCTGAATCGGTACACCGACGAGATCCTCACTGATGGGGAAAATGCCGATGCGTTTGATGGAGGGGTGGTAGAGATTATCGAGTTGTTGGTGTGGAAATATGGTGACAAACGTTTCGAGGTTGGAACACTTGGCAATAATTTCTGGCAAGAGCGGGGTATAAGCGACGGTCCTCACAATACGAATCTTGTGTCCATGAGTTCGCAGAAAATCGGGACTAAATGGCGAAAAGCCTTCCAGACGTTGTAGGCAGGGCAGTTGGTCTGGGGACTTGGAGAGCATGAGGAGGAGGGTGTTAAGTGGGACGTTTCCCAGAGATGCGTGGGAGAACGAAGGGCTGTCTCCTAAAATCAGGGTCCTGAGATTAGGAAGGGTGAGATGCTCTCGACGAGGGTTTTCGGGGAACGATCCGTATATATTTGCGAGGGTGAGACTACGGAGATCGTGCAACTCCCGGAGGAGGTCCACCAAGTCGCCCCACCCTGGGCTCTCGTTGCAAGTCCACTCCACCCTGCGAAGAGAGTGGGCACAGGTCGCGAGGAGCGCTTGCACCACCTCCGTGGGAGTCTGTGTGGGAGGGAGGATAGTCTGCGCACTGGGTGTTAATGACATGTAAAAGTTGCTGTTGATGAAAATCTCGAGGTTGGGAGTACACCTCAGGAGGCGGGCCAGATGTCTCGCGTCATCTGGATGTGGATTGTGGAGCTGAACGTCCACGCGGCGGGTCAACGTTCCGAGAGCTCGAACGCCGTCGTTGGTCTTGCTTTGCTCGAGACGATCAGCAATATCGACGACATGTTGGGAACAGGTGAGTTGGATATGCTCGTGGACGAGCTCTGATACGATTGAGTACCAGTCTTTGCTGACCAGCAGAAGCGCTGTTTGCGTGGACGGCGCCAGGGTCCAATAGATATCGGCACGGCGGGTCTCGGAGAAGGGGTCGGCTCTGTCGCAAAGAAGTACATCTGACACCCGGATGAGCAAGGAGAAAATGTGCCTCCAAACTTCGACGGGGAGCGATGGTAGCGGAGACATGATAGGAGGTAGTACTTTTAACTTTTGTCTGACAAGGCGGTGCATGAGCATTGACCACAGGAGCCGCCGAAATCTATGTCGCCTTACCAGACCTGGAGCGAACAAGGGCGAAATGAAGAGGAAAGGACCGGGCTAGTAAACGTTGTATGTCACAAGTGAACAACAATGCTGGAACGAGACGGAAATGAGGACGAAGAGATGAAGTGAGCGGGGAACTTGATCAGACAGCGGTAGAAGTTACTAAAGACCTACAATAAGATTCTACCATTTATATTATAGTAAGTCGTGTTTGGATCAGAAGGTTCTGCCAAACAACGGTGACCAGCGACCCTCAATCGTTATTGTGCCGGAAACTTGCAGGCTTGTCAAGGGCGGGCGGAGCGGGCTGAGAAAATTTCTTATTGCGAGTCATGCACAAGAGAAAGTCAAAGGCACGCTTTCAATCCTCGTTTGCAACCAAAAAAATCAAGGTCCAGCACGGATCACTCGATGACTTACCGTGGAAATCTATCGCGAGACCTATCGACACAGGTCTTGACGGCGACGACGGCGTCCTCGAGCTTGAGGAGGTCGACAACATCGACGTCGTCTACGAGGAGAAAGATGGCAGAAAGGTCGCCAAGTTCAATGTTCGTCGCCTTCTTATACCTCCTCCCAATTACGTCTAATATGTCCGAACCTGCGGCAGGTCTTACAGCTTCCAGAGGCTCCTACGGTTGACGAATTGTCGGTTGTGGGTGGCGAGTCCCATTCTAGTTTGACAGAAGATCTTCAGGTACCCGTCATTGCTTCGTTCGATGGTGTGCTCATCCTTTTTCCGTGTCGTGTAATACCGTCTGACGCTCATCCGTCGGGAGATCAGTTGCGCTCCTGCCCAATTGGCGCCCGTTCAACCTGCATTCCCACCTTCTGCAGGTGTTGCACAAAAAGTCGTTCACCATCCCTACCCCAGTCCAATCACGAGCACTTCCATTCGCTCTTTCCGGCAGGGATGTTATTGGCGTGGCAGAAACGGTATCTTTCATGAACTCGATTGTTCGCACCGAGACTGATACAAACATGCTCTCAGGGTTCAGGCAAGACCCTCGCGTACGGGCTCCCCATTCTCCATCGTATACTCTCGCTGCCGAGGCATCCAACCCAAAAACGTACCATACAGGCTCTGATCCTCGCTCCTACCCGAGAACTCGCTCTGCAAGTTTCGGACCATCTCAACGCATTCTCCAGGACCGTTGATGGGGCCGTGCTCAAGGAAGAACGCCAGGAAGTGAATATCCCCAAGGTTCAAGGCAACATCAAGGGCAAGGAATGTGATGGAGAGAGTCGGAATGCACGCGTGCTGCCCCTCGTTAGCGTTGCAGTCCTCGTCGGAGGGATGTCAGCACAAAAGCAACGGCGGATTCTCAACCGCGGGGTGGACATTTTGATCGCAACACCCGGGAGGCTGTGGGATACCCTCGAGGAGGTTCGTTATTGATGAAATTTGCCATCGTGTTCATGATGAATCACTTTTGATCAGGATGAGGCTCTCGTTCAACAAGTCCAAAGTCTCAGGGTCCTTGTATTGGATGAGGCAGATCGCATGATCGAGGCCGGGCACTTTGCTGAGATGGACAAGATTCTCCGCTTAACTGTTCGCCGATCAACGTGAGGTTATCAACTTGACACGAACAAGCGCCACTCATACACATTGATTCAGAGACGACCAGATAGAGCCAGATCAGGGAAGTAATGCTGGCCCAGAGCCATGTGACAGTCTACAGACTTTCGTATTCTCTGCAACGTTGAGCAAAGACCTCCAACGCAACCTGAAACGACGTTCCAGACCCAAGCTAGGAAAGAAGGGTAGTTCCAAGCCGTCCAGCACTCTCGGTGAGCCGCCACCCCGGAGCTAAATGGGGTACGGTGCCCACTCCACGTTATCTGAGCAGATGACCTACTCCTACGACTTGACTTCCGAGATCCGGAGCCAGAAGTCATCAACCTCAGTCCGGAAGGTGGCGTTGTCTCCTCGCTGCAAGAGAGCAAAGTCGAGTGCCTCGCATCGGAAAAGGTACTCCCACAACACGTGTTGGACTGCATGTTTACGCCGCGTTGACCAGGACGCTTATCTGTATTATTTTTTGCTCCGATATCCTGGTCGCTCCCTCGTGTTTTTATCCGCTATTGACGGGATCAGACGTCTCACGCCCCTATTGGAGCTTTTATGTCTCAGCGTGTTTCCTTTGCATTCGCAGCTGGAGCAGCGCCAACGGCTGAGAAACCTCGATAGGTATCTCCTCCGATGTGTTATTTTTAGCCCGGACTTAACCTACATGGTAGATTCAAGGCGACCCGCAATGCCGTTCTTCTGGCGACTGATATCGCCGCACGAGGACTGGACATACCAGCCGTAGACCACGTCATACACTACCAAATCCCACGTTCCGGTGACGTCTTTATCCACCGGAACGGTCGGACTGCTCGTGCCAGCAACCAAGGTTTCAGCCTGCTCATGTGTTCTCCCGACGAGAAGAGAATCGTGAGAGCATTACTCTCAGGACTGGGCCGTCGTACGTCGCTCCTATTCCGCGAGGGTCGCTACTTTCCTAAACGTTTCCACTATGGCCTCAGATGTTACGGACATCCCCGACATCGCCGTGGAATTGACACTGCTCGACCATCTGAAAGAGCGGATCCGCTTGGCGAAACAGATTGATGCAGAACAACATCAAGTCAAGAAAAAAAACCACGAGCGCGGCTGGCTGAAAGAAACGGCGGAAGCGATGGAAATAGAGCTTGACTCGGACGTTGTGAGGTAAGGTCACCACCGCCCCCTGACCCGATCAGGCGACGTGGCGATTGACCGGTCATCGTGCCGTCAGTGCATCGGAAAATGAAGGCAGGGCGGGCAAACACCAAAAGAGACGGACAAACGTTCGGACCGCCGCGTTGAAGGCCGAGCTAAAGGAGATGCTCTCCCGTCCGCTTGTCGCCAGAGGAGTTTCCGTCCGATACATCACTTCGGGAAGTCGGCCTATCGCAGACGATATCATTGCGGGAAAGGGTCAGTGACGTTGGTTCGTTTGATGACGAAAGGTCTGTCCTAACCTGAATTATATAGTGCATAAGTCCATGTTAGGCTTGACGAGGACGGATGCTGTGAGTGACCTCGCTAACGTGCGTCGCAAGTACCCAGTGGAAACGAAACAAGGGCATGATCTGGAAGAGGAGTGGAGTGGGATAACCTTTTAATTGAAGGGTGGAACAATCCGTGGAGCACAGGTCTCTAGGCAACGGGTGGTGCGGTGCGGCGTTGATGCATGGTCACAAATGGGTTTCTCAGCGTCAGAAAAGCAAACTTCAAGACGCCTCGAGGCTGAAGATTTGTGCAGTCTTTAGTACATCGACAATATTTTCTACCATCACACACGTTGCACGAAACAATCAAGGTTGTTGTCAGCGCCGCAGTTCGCTTCACAATGACTCCAAACTCCGCTCGGATTGACCTTGTCCGACTTATTTTGTTATTTACTTGTAATTATTTATCGCACTTACCGTCCGAATCACTCCAGGCCAAGCTGCATCCCTTAATCTCTTCCGCTCTTCCCCGTCGACGTACACGACCCCGATGACTACTCCTCCGCCGTCTCCACTCAGAATGACTTTGACGGTGTCGACCGTTGCCAACGCATTTGTCAAGTTTAAGCGAGCCCGACACGACGCACTCGATTTCGCCTCGGGAATACCCATCACACATCCATCCCTGTGCGGGGAAGGCGCGACGTGCAGACGAAGAGAACCACTCGAACATGGCGACCGATACGTGTGCAAGGGTGCGGTCGACGTGATAAAATTGCTCCGAAGTTCGCGGGCGAGTCTGTTGGAAAAAGCGGTGTTGTTCGGGGCGAACGTGCTCGTCGAGGAGAGGTGGGTATCGCCTCGACTTGTCTCTCTTTTTTCGGCGTCAAGCTGCTTCCCTGTGTGGAGGTGTTGGTTTTGGCGTTCGGCTGGCGTGTGGTATTGGATGTAACGGGGTGGCTGACAGACCTTTTGCCGATCTTGTACAGCTGGGTTTGCCGCATACGTATACCGAAAAACAGGCAGGACGGCAAGTTTCGGGTTCAGGTCAGTCTCCCCCACGACATTTTCGGTCCGAACAGCTATGCTGACCTATTCTAGATTCGATACCTTGCATCCGCGTCGCGGTCGTCCGTTCCAGATCCACAAAAGCCTGTCGCCTTGGACAAGGTGATGAACGTGCCCGGACTGATGACGATCGTCGAACGCGAAGAAATCGCGTATTGACGAGGACGGCTTGCTTCCTCGTCTGCCTCTCTGACCGCTCGCCTCCCACCGATTTCTTAAATTATATCCGTCGCCCATCGCGGGCACGCCCCTCCTTGGAAGCCAAAAAGAATTCGTTCCTTGACTCATGGACTCGCACGAACGATATTCATACAACGTCTGCTCGTTCTCATCTATCTATGATATCCCCCCGCATTTGCTACGTTATGCCATTCCTTAATTTCTCCGTTTGTACCACCACCGTATTCTGCGTCTCGAATAACGAGAGTAATTATTTTATTTCTTACTTGTACTCTTATTTTTATTGGACGCTCGACGAGCGAGGGGTTTTTCATTCTTTTGGTACCATGTCATGACTTGGTCTGAATGTACGATTTGGACTAGACGGTTTGAAATACAACATGATCAATAGATAACGAGACGATAGGACAACGGGTAAGATCAACGACTGACGGAGTCCGGTCGAACCGGACACAAAGTCCTGGTGGTTCCCGTGGTTGTAACCCTAAGCTTTCCAGCACCATGAATGGACGAGAAACACTAACACAGAGCATCGACTGGCGGGATTGAGGCATCATCGGCGCTAGTTCTCGTCTCGTTTCTGAGCCCGTGCAAGGACCGAACGGATCCAGTGGTACTGCCTTGACCTGACGGGAAATAAAAAGTGGCGCCACCATTGAGATGAAGACGAGGATGGTCGCACCACCGAATCCACCAAATTGGAACGCTCCAAGGTGATCCTTGGCTTTCTAGGCCATCTTTACCTTCTCACCGAGTCGCAAGAGGACACCTCTGTCATCCCGATCGCGACAAAGGCATTGAGCTCAATATTTCCATCCGCGTCCAACGTAATGACAGTGGTGCTGAGCGGAAACACCGAGCCAGTGTCAGGAGCGTATCCTCGATGGTGCCAATGATACTGGGGCTACGCTAGCGATGATAGAGCAAGGAACGAGTGGAGTCTGAGAACATACTCGCCAGTCTGTGTAGAGTTACCGTAACTAAAACATATACCGTCCGTGATACTGAATCGTATCGATTCAGTATCACGATCTCTGCCTTTTGGCTTAGTGGTTGACCGCAGCCGCGTCCAATCGTTGCACTGTAAAAATTGAATTTGGGCAAACCTTGTCTCTGTCTTCATCGACGTTCACTTAAACCAGTTGTCGCTGAGGATGATAACCGAGTGACTATTACATTGACCATGGTGATGATTGCGATGCAAACTCGGTTGAAGGGTTGTCCATGTGTCACCACCAGGACTTGCTTACATGACTCTCGGTTGAAGACTTGCTTCGCTTCCCTCCCATAGCCATCTCAGCGTTTAGAACGAGGCCATTCATTGCCCGCGATGGAGTGGGTAAACACCAAATTGTCCGCAAAACCACACAACATTTCTCGAATAGTCACGCTGTTGGGGTCTGTCCTCGTTGGGTTGAGTTCTGGAACTGGTTATGTTGGTGCCTCGGTTCTGCGTGGTGCACCCAACGCTGATCGAGGACAAATTTACTTCCGAACAGATGTATTCTGGTACGTCATTCTTCGTCTCTGAACCTCCCACCGCCATCAACGTGTTCTTCAGCCTATGCACCCCAGCTCGGTGCTCGCCTCAACATATCGTACACTCAGCTTAATATTATCGGTCTCGCAGGAAACTGTACGGGCTCATGTATCCTCACTCGCTCTCGCTTAATCTATCCACAGTGGGTTCAAGTATTTCCGGTCCTGTATGGGGCCGTATCATCGACCGCAAGGGCCCACGAATCCCGCTTATTTGCGCTTCAATCTGTCTCTTTGTCGGCTACATGGGCATAAAACAAATGTACGACGACGGTGTAGGCCATGGGACGACTGCTTCGCCTCTACATCTTGCACTACTAGTCGCGTGCGACATGATGATAGGGTTGGGGGCCAAGGGGGCGTTCGGCGCTGTTATAAATACGACGGCGAAGAGTTTCCCGCCTAGTGCCGTGCGTCGCCATCTTTTGTTTCCACCTTTTGGATTCATGTCGATGTGTCCGACGTTCCTTAGCGTGCCACTACCATTGGTCTCGTTTTTTCGGGTTTGGGCCTTTCCGCTTTCTGGTTCTCGTTGCTTGTCCACGCTCTCTTCCCCGGAGATACATCTGGTTGCCTACTAACTCTCGCTGTCGGGACCGCTATCCCGATGTTCCTTAGCCAGTTCATCATCAAGCCTGTTCCTTTGCATCCAACGGACTCACGTGCGACGACCGAAGGGTACGATCCTATACCTAGCGCAGATGGCGTCGTCTTCGTCGGAGAAGAGCAGGTAGCAGACCCAGAAGCTAATGCTGAGATAGAAGCAGAAGCAGATTCTGCGTCGCTGCTATCACACGAAGAGGAATCTAGTTTATATCGAGTCCCTGTTCCACCTTTCTCCGTCGAGTTGAATCCTCTCCCGGATTTACAGGGTGAATACGACGCTGTGGATAAAGACGAGTTACCCGATATCCATGGGAAGCAACTCTGGCTTACCCCCGACTTTTATCTTGTCTTCACGATCATCGCAATATGTAGGTTGCCGCCGATCTTTGAAGTCGACCTTTGACTTTGTTCTCGTAGGTAGCGGCACTGGTCTCATGTGTTAGTCCATCGACATTGCTGAAGATTGGAGCTCATGCCTTGAATAGATATAAACAACGTCGGTTCGATCGCCCAAACACTTTATGCAAAGTCGCACACAGTCTATGATGAGGTCGAAGCCTCCAAATGGCAGGCTACTCAGGTATCTACTCTTAGCTTGGGAAATTTCGCTGGGCGCATGATGATCGGTAAAGCTTACGCTTCTCACACCTGTTGAACCCTGATTAAAGGTATGAAAGGCCTGATCTCTGACTTTGCATACACCCGTCTCCGCCTTCCACGAGTGTCCTGTCTTTGCCTCGTCTCGTTTCTTTTCATCGTTTCTCAAGTGAGTGCGATGATTGTCTCCACCGTTGAGACGTTGTGGGCAGCGACTCTTCTACTGGGACTCGCATACGGATCGTTGTTTGGGGGCTGCCCATCGATCATGATCGACTGGTTTGGGATGGGCGAGTCACCCTTTCTTTTCTCCGCGGCTCAATTCGCGTCGACTCATTCTTCCGACTCTAGCACACTTTGCTGAGAACTGGGGCTACGTCACATTCTCACCTGTCCTAGGCGGTAACATCTTCTCCCTCATGTTTGGGCTCTATCTGGACGCCCATACGCGGGGACATGACGCGCGTTCTTCGTTGGAGAGACATCCATTGTCGTCGGTCGGCATTGGGTCACGCGGGCTACCCTCGGAGCATCTGTGTCTAGACGGCAAGGCATGTTACTTGGGAAGTTTGCAGGTGACGCTTGTCGCATGCATCGTGTCCCTCGGGTTGAGCTGGTGGGCAGGCGTTAGGGACAGGCAGAAGGCTAGGGCTAGAAATGTATCCGTTGGAGAGTGTGCAGTACGGACGAGTTTGGCACAAGAAATCTGATCTACGTAGTACCATAGACTCCATTTTCTCTTTGGCACAGCCAGCGGCGAGTCGGAGCCCTTCACACTCCAGCGGGTGGAGTCGTCTGCTTGTCCTCATCTGGGTGTCATTCCGACGTGCCCTTAGCACTACCGATTATCTCAGTAGCAAGACGATCTCTTGGGTTGCAGGGACTCGCAGTTCGGACGGACGGAATGCGCGGGCCACTACTTGTTTTCTCGACTTTGTCACGGACTCCTTCCAAGCTACACTGAACTGCAAAACTTTCATCGACCTAGTTCGGTGGCCGAATTATCACTGAACAGTCTTTCACCGCCAGCGGACGCAGTTACGCTGGTATGACACAAGACGAGAGCGATGCCAGTGCAGCTTTACCGTCCGTTTGAGGCACGGTTGGATCTCCGTTGGAGAGCAGAACCGTCGAACACATACGGTATGCAAGGCATGGGAGGCCGAGATGGATGTTCGGCCATATCGTTTGCTTGGTGGTGGCGTCTCCGGTGGGGACTTGAACCTCGCGGAGGCGTACTACAGTTCGAGTCACCGATCCCCCGGCAGGCGAAAGACGGAGACATGAACCTGGAGTCTGGATGGTTCCAGCCAGGCATCTAGATGGGACTTCAAGTCTGCCTCCGCTGACTTGGCTTTCAAGCGCACTCTGTAATCGCTTCTTGATGGAACATTTCCACAGCCCCAAAAACCTATTTCAGTTGAGCGGTCCCTCCTATCTCTGCATCCGAATTGAACCACAATACATCAACCCGCAACTCACCATGCTCTACGTAGAGGGTTCAACACTAAGCACGGAAACCTATGCATCACGTCGTAGTCACGCCGTCTTGTGCCCTTGCTTAGTCCGTCGACGATCAACTCGGACTAGATTAGCTATGACTCGACATTTTCTTCGGGGCTCTTTCGTGCCTTCGGTTTGTCTTTTATAATTGAAATATCGTCGAGTAACGGCTGTTGCAACGGCAAGGGATGACTTATTGATAGTGACGTAGTCCGATGTTTCTTGGATCTGCCTGTGCAACTTGGGAACTGTCTAAGATACGTCAAATTAATTCGTCCCGGAACATGTGAACAGCTATCTACTGATGACCAAGGTTAAGTGAACGTGCATGCATCCTCCGAAATCATGATTATTAAATGCTCACGATGCAAGAGGGAAGGAAAACGTGTATGAAAATATCCAAAGGCCACGGGAATACTGGGACTAAATAGTGAAATCAGTCCTTGTGGCCGAGCCTAGAACGTACCGCAAAAAGAACTCCACCACGACCACGGCCACGTTTACGAATCCTCGTCCGGCACCTCTTCCACCCGTGCAGACCGACTCCCAGGACGCGAGGAATCAGGGGATTCATTCTCGGCAACCTCCTCGATATAGGCGCCCCCATTGCTTGCTAGCTTCTCCTCTGGTGTTTTCCCGGCTGGCGTCTTTCCCTTCCTCTTTTTGCTCCCCTTTTTCTTCGGAATATCCCACTCCCACAACGGGATGAATGATTCAATCTAAAACGATGTCGGATGGTCAAGCTACAAAGATCATGTGACACATGGTGAGTGCTCACCACGCCAACGTCCGCGAACAGTTTTGGGAAGATCCAAATGCCTGGAGGTACGGCGACGATGGTGATTACGTAGAATATCAGCCTTACGACTGCCAACGCAAAGAAGGCAGCAATGAGGCCGAGCATCCCCACGCTGAGGTACCACACTCCGAGACGCATGATGGGCGGCCAAAGCGGGAACATAACCCCGGCGAGTATGATGGCCACCATCAACAGACCGCCTGCATACGTGGTCCACTGGGATCCCTCGTAGAACCATGCGAAATAGCCATCTTGCGCGAACGATTGTTGAGGCATGACAGCGACGTGGCGGGGAGAGGATGACGATGAGCCAGTGGGATTGCCGCGCTCCACGCGTAGGTAGAAGGCGTATGGAATGATCGACGTTAGGACTGCTTCTGCCTCTGCCTCATTGGTCACAGTCGGAACGTTTTTTTGTTTTGCGTAGGCTGGGGAGAGGAGGGCCTTGACGGCAGATTTGCCTGGCGGTCTGACAGTCAGAATGATAGGACATATAGGTCAAGACGAGCTTCGGCGCACCCTTGAAGTAGTCTACCCGCTTCCCGTTCAGAGCTCCGACCCGTATTTTCATGCCGGATTTGCTACTGCGTAGAAATTGAACGACATTGCGAGCCTGTGGGGGTGCTCGAACCTGCTGTGCTTGTGCCGTAGACATTTTCGATGAGAGCGTACGACTGTAGAAGGCCAACCATCAGAAAATTGGACTGCCTTTAATTGCTTAGTCATCCGTCACTGCCCGTCGCTAACAACTGAGTCTGGGTCTCCGTGTCAAACAAAGTGTTCTTCAATTCAATATAAATGGCTGAGATGTGGTCCGTAGAGTCGACGGAATACCACAAGAGGGCAATACAGTATGGAGGTACATCATGAAGGGGACTCTGACGAAGACTCGTTGGAGATTCTCGGGATGACCTCGTGTTTCTCTAGTAGTGACTCTAGCTCCCCGGACTGGTGCACTGCCAAAAGATTAGCACACACGCGGTCTACTTAAAAACAAACTTGAAAAAGAAAAAGACTCACTTCCGAGGAGGATGTCGCACCCACCAACGAACTCCCCGTTGACGTATATCTGTGGGATCGTCGGCCAATCTCTGTAGAGAACGATTTGAGAGCATTCACTCCAATTACGTCGATTTGGACTCACGAAAACTCCTTGATACCACTTCTGAGCTCTGGGTCCTCAAGAACGTCGTAGGTCTTGAGTTTCTCCGCAGGAACACCTTGGATGTCCAAGACCTGGACGGCCGCACGAGAGAAACCGCATTGGGGCATCTGAGGGTTGCCCTTCATGAATAACACGACGGGCGACTCTTGCACGGCGGCTTGAATTTTTGCGCGAGCCTCCTGTGAAAGGA
>JBBPJX010000331.1:0-18246 GCA_038088955.1 Neotropicomus parvogracilis
ACTGCGAGGAGGACGGCGCAGGGTGCATTAGGTGACTCCGCAATGTTTGACACAGCCACACACCTATCTACATGGGCTTGGGACACGCGGAGACTGGCAGAGCCTCAGCATGGTCACCGACTTCGACCATGGTCAACGCCGTCAAGAACCGGCAGAACAGCTAACGAGCATATGGTCAAGCGTGTTGTAGATGTTCGGTTAACACGCTGCATCAACCTTGACCCGGTAACATGTCAGGCAATTGTTGTGATGGCTGCGTTGACCTGTGCAAACTTAAAAGTGATGCTCATGTGCATCGGGTATCCTTATGGTACATGTACGTTTACCATAATACCCGTGTTCGGAGAATGAGATATCCCATCCTTGTGGCAGGGAATTCTATACCGAATGCAGAGGCTCTTTGTTAATGATCTGTGTGAAGATCTCCAAAGCTGCTGCAGGTTGGAACGCGGGCTGAAAGATGTCGTTCGATAGATGCACGCTCGGATTGAAAGGCAATCCTTGACGTACCACTTCGTGTCCAGCATAAAAGACTCTCCTGCTTTGCGTCAGCGTACGCTACGACGGAAAACCAAATAAGAAAACCCACGCAAAGGAAAAGTTGTCCACATTTGCCACAGCAGCGATTGGCGTACCGTTGAGTGTAATGTTGCTCAGTGGCGTGTCATGAAGCATTTCCTTACCGTACCAGTCCATGGCGAGTACGGATGCATAACCCTAGCAGCGAGGTATTCAGCGTGTCGTAGGGGAATGAAAGCGGAAAAACGTACACCAAGCCAGTTACAACTTGAATAACAATGACCATGTTAGGGAAATGGCTAGTAAGGGTGGACGTATACCCACTTGATATCCGCATCGCCAGCCTAGCGTGAGATTAGAATTCGGCAGGATTAGGGTTATTAGAATAACATTATCGAATCCACATACCCAAATTAAAACCTTCATCTTGGAGTTTACCAACTCGGAGAGCTCAGGAAGCCATGTTCGTGCGTCCTGTTTCAAGCATACATTAGTTCGTGTCAGGAGTCAAGAACCACAAGCAAAGCGTACGTACGTCCCCAGTTTTCACAAACAATTCGTAGGGAGGATCGGCGCACTCTGTATAGGTGGCTTCAGCACCGATCTTGCTCACGACCTCCGGATTGCTCAGGTAATTCAAATAATAGCTGGGAGGGAATAATGCCGAGGAGTTCTGCCGGAGATCATCGATGTCCCGGTTTCCAACGGCGGGAACCAAAACGTTGGTAGCCTGTTGGGTTGACGATCAGAAATGCATGATGCATCGGCAAACAAACAAACGCCTACGTACGCAGTAATTGTCCGCTTGCTGACAGATCTTGTTAGATTCAGTGGTGTTTCCGGCGGCATAGCAACCTTTTTCCTGTGCAACACACCCGTTGGGGCCGTAGAGAGCCGTGGAAATATTCTTCAACACATCATCCGGTTGAAGTTGGCCGTATCCGGGAGCGTTGGTCGCGAAGTTGTAATACGAGGTGTATTGGATCAAGGGGTCGTACCAACCACTGCAACAAAGATCATGAGATACTTGCGCGTAGAGTCACTCGGGTAGGGCCTACTTGTTGATCAACAGTGCACTGACGACGATGGGCTCGCCCTCGATCGCACCGCTAGCAATCAAGGCGTTTTGTTGTTCAAAATATGTCACGAAGCTCGGGGCATAATGGCCACCATAACTCTCCGTCGTAAAGATGAACCTGGTTATATCATTTGAATATCGCTAGGTGAAAGCAGATACTCAGGCGACGTACTCGCGACGTGCGTACTTTGAGAACAACTCGCTCTCAAAGAGTATCTGAAACGCATTCCACACGAATGGCGCGGCAGCTTCTGTGCTGTTGACCGTGTCCGTCCCGTAAGAGAATCCGGTGCCAATTGGCTGGTCGATGTAAATCACTGAACGAGAAGATGAGTCGCGTCTGGAGACAAAAAGTGTGGACCACCCACTATTGCTCACGTTGTTCCAGCTATCTCACCCGTTCAGATATCAATTAATCGTGATCGAAGGGTATTCTTACCTGTATGGATTGAGGTACGTCGAGTTTCCGTCAGAATTCACCAAACACGGTCCGTTCTCTGCGGACCATCATTGAAGAACTCGGCTGGTGCTCGCACATAGCAACCCACCTCGGAAGAGACCGATCATAGAGGAACAGCCTGGGCCGCCATTCAACCTTGTAATGCGCAAGATTAGATTCCATTTGTACATTGCATCATGCTCGTACCAAAGCGTAAATGGGGCAGTCTCGGGTGAGTAGCGGGCCTCGAAGAACCAGAACCACTGCCATCAAGGTATCAGGACCAGTCACACCTCACGATATCGAGCTGACCATGGACATGTTCGTCCCGACATCAATGTATCCAGAGTACTGAGTGACTCCTGGTGTCGTTTCGCAGACTCCGGAATTTGCGACATAGCGCAGATTCGTGTCGTTTTGCATCTGGGAGCGAAATAATCGCTTAGTTCCCAATGAATCATCTGGACCACGAAGTGAGAACGCGTGAGCCGAGTCGATCCCTACAAAGAGAGCGGCGAATAAAGGAGCGAGAGACTGGAGGCGCATTTCTGCTGTCAATATGCAGCGTGTACGATGGAAAGCGACTTGCAAACAGTTGGGACAGTAGGTGTTTATAACTACATCCTCCTGCGCTAAGAAGGCGGGCTTCTGCGGCCGGAACTGAGGGAAGCTACAATATGAAACCACTTAGCGTGGCATCTAAACGGTATAACCATCAGGACACCGCATGATGGTCGCGGAATTTCGGGTCTGATTGACCCGGAGATGAAGACTGGGGTAAAGAAACCTTTCTTGAAATGGCAAGGACGGAAGACGTACGATTGAGGATACGCGGCAATTTCCGCTATCAAGCAAGTGCACGAACCATCGTGACTGCATAACTTGATAACAGATAGAAGCCTTGCCAGCAGTGCCTGATGCAACCTTCAGACGCTCGCCTATATCCCCATCAACTAGTTATAGTTGCTCTGGGCCACTCTCTTGTCAACCAGCTCCGGTTTTAAGTCGAAAAGAGGTCCAGTGCCAGTCATGGTTGCCCTCACTTCTCACGAAATACAATGCCGAGACCACATGTTCAAATATATAGTCCTTCCCGGAGTGCTTTTCGCCACACTCGCGGTCCATAGCTCTGTCGCAACTGCTTGGTCTTGCTGCTAGTCAGCCCCCGGCATGGAAGGCATGGCATGCTGGTGAGTATTATGTATTGACATAGCCCGTTGCGTGCACTAACCTGACCGGGTATCACATGTAAAATCTAAACTTGATAAACAAAAAGATGCCAATGAACACGACCAAACCGGAAAGAATGGCTTCGCCAAAGTCTCCCCAGAACGTAGTAACATTGAAATGACCGCGCAAAGGAGGGTCCACGGAAACATGGATCTTCCGAGTCTTTCTGGGCGAAGAATCGCTTTGAACCACGAAGAGTGTTTGCCGAGATTCATCGTGCGCGTACTTGTCATCGGGACCAAGGCCATCGATAACAAGCTTACGTCCGTGATAAACGAGCGAAGGGATGTATATCTCCGTCTCGCGCGACGTGCATTCTTCAGTAGGGGTCCATTCAAAGGTAAACTCCCCAGTGTTCATCTCGTAATCGAATGTTCTGGGTATCCCTGCGGTCTTTGTTGGGTATGGCCGTACGACCGACGGCAGTATACGTCCTCCGTTATCAAGTGTGAAAGAGCTTTGCTCAAAGCCTAATAAGGAGGGTGGAAGAGCGCGATGACGACTAAACCACGAAAAGTTCTCGCCATTCCAATCGTCGCCGCGAGCATCCGTATTATCTGGGTTATAGTTCCACAACCTGAGGGAGCGTAAGAGCGCAAAACGACACGGGCTGAAATTAAAGGTACGTACGTGAAGCTGGCAAGAGACCGCTCTAGCGCAGTCATCATAGCATCCATCATCCGGTATTGCCATGTCCAGCTCTCCGTATTCAATGCTTCCTTATTGCTGATAGCAATGAGTTCTAGCCAGCAAGAACGACCATAGGGCACATACTTCATATCCATGGGTATTCCACATTCGCCAATGAGGATAGGTATCTCACCAAGCACTCTATGTCCTGTGTCGATAATGTTTCGTATCTGGAGAGAGTAGTTATCCCGAGCACCCTTCTGACCCCAATAAAATGCTTTCAGAGGAAACATCCCCTGAAGGACGCGTGAGGATCATTCGTGAATTAGTCAACATGGCAGGCTCTCACTCGTGACAGTCCTTGCACATTGACAGTAAATTCCCCAAATGCCTTTGAGAAGAGTGCATTTAGGTCATACCTGAAGACGAGTGAATATTCATCATGCCCATCGTAGAGTTCACTCACCAATGTGGTGCGAAAACCATATTGGGAACCCGGTTATCTTTCGACCATGTCGGCGGACAGAGCTGTACCAGAAAGGAGAGATCAAAATCCCAAAGTATCAACAGTAGAATAGAACCGCGCTACCTCGTTAGGAATTGGCTCTACAAAGAGCATTTTGTCCGTTGGGACGATGTTGTGCACACGCTCCGCCCAGCGCATCAAGAAAGGATAGTAGAAGTCCGTGTACCAATCAACCTGTAAACGGTCATAAGCATGATGCTCTCGCGCCGGATGCCTCAGGAAATGTCTTACCTTGCGACCGCTGACAGGATGTTTTACGAAGTAATTCTCGCGCAAAACGACTCCTTCATCCTTGGTCTTGTCCCATCCCCAGACGCCATGCATCTCCCAGAGACATTTACCTTGCGTGGGGCCATCAATCCTCCACGCCAAGCGTTTGTCAGGGTTCAGCACTCCGCGGGAGGTCATACTCGTGGGCATAGGAAATGACCGGGTCCAGTGAGAAACCAGGGTAGGGTATCCAGAACCCAGCATAAATGATTGAAATGCAGAAGCTGGAGAGCCACATTAGTCCACTTCATGAGGTTCAGACACACCCACTTACGAACGTGAGACAAGTGTAAGTCTGTGTTGTAATCAAACTTATGAAGAGAAGGAAGATCTACGTATCCTCTATGCGGTTCATTCATTACCTACCCGTCATAAATACCCCACTCTGGTTGAATGGGAAAGTCGTGTAATTACCTCGAATCCAATGACTCCCTCCAAGGTGCCCAGGGTTTCAGCGACCACTGCATACATGTCAAGGAATGCATCCTGAAGGTACTGTTGAACAGATTTGATATCTCCGTTCGGTGCTGTGATCTTAAGCTTCGGTGCAAATGTATCACCTGCCCAAAAACATGTCCTGAAGACCAGTTCAACAAAGAATACTGTTTGCAGGGATCTGACTTACGCCATAGTTGCAGCAGCAAGTTTTTGATAGCCACACGGCCAGATGCCGCGCTCTGCTTCAACATGACCACCACCCTTAACACCCAAGAGCCATGCAGCCCCAGACGCTTCTAACGCATGCAAATCGAATCCAATATTCTCAAGAGTCCACGCGGGTGCACCAGAACCCCCAGAGTATCTCGACCAGACGTCTTGATGGATATCGATGAATGCAGACAGCCCGAATTCTGGGAGTAAAGACAGCAACTTCTTGACGTATGTCAGATATTCCATGTCGTAAATTCCCCTGCAAGCGTTCAGCCGGACAGTCGACACTTTCTCAGTGGCGACTTACGGGCCAGCATGTTCAACTGCTTCCCATGTGACAAGAAACCGAACTAGAGACTTCGATATCAGACCTACAACTTCTGGAGCAGGATCCCACCTACTGAACGATAAACCCCATCTTCTCAAACGAGCAAAGTGCTGAGGCGCCTCTTCCAGAGGGAATGGTCGACCAACGAAAGTGACTGAATGGTGATTGGCAGGAAACGTGTCGTGGTCATGATCAACCGGGCTAGCGAATAAGCGACCCTCGGGAAAGTGAAGTCATGATAATGGGATGCCACGTACGTCTTGCTAGAACCAGACAAGTTGACTCCTCGCAGACTACAGACGCGTCCGTGTGCATCTACGAAATGTCGCCCTCGACGCTCAATCTTTCCACCGGTACCTGCCGGCGACCAGTCGTGAGCATATGTCGATCTTGATCCAGGTGAGTAGTCTGGCGCATGAGAGGGATGAACCTTGAATTCTCATTAGCGCGAAAAATCCCAAGGCATGGCCAAAGAAACTTCACCCATTCTGTGATGCGGGTCGGGACAGGATTTACAAGCCCCCGACGCGCCTCATCAACCAAAACGAACGACATTTCCGAGTCCGAACGGGAAACCATTGACGAAGTATCGAGCTGACTTGAAGGGCAGTGGTTGTTTGGCAAAGGCCTTGGATCCAAACAACCGCCGCGATGGTCCGCTTACACTACACCATGTTCCGTTTCCTTCCCGTCACTCGGCGCGCGTTGAACAATTCACTGCTACGTAGAAGTTTCTCATCCAACATCTCGTCTGACGACGCGCGACTCATTATTCCCGGAAAGGGTGGCCTTTCGCATCAATGGCTACGCGATTCCTGCCAGTGTCGTTCATGTATCCATCCTTCCACGTCACAGAAACTACACAGATCATCCGATATCCCGGTCGACATTCGTCCTGCTCCGGGAGGTCTTATAACCACGAATGACGGTATCCACGTTCGGTGGATCGACGGACACGAATCATTCTACACGTCTGCCTTCCTGCGACGCTACTCTTGTCCATCAGAACTGCAGAGATTTCATCGGGACACGGAACAAATACTCTGGGATTCATCATCGATCTCTCAGAGTCCGGATCTCTACGTTCCCTACAAGGAACTTCTCGACCCTTCTCGGCTTCTCGGCGCCATTAACCAGCTTACCCGGTACGGCCTGCTGTTCGTCACGGGCGTGCCTAACGAACAATCCTCCAATGCTACTTGCGAGCTCCGAAAGCTGGCTAATACGTTCGGCGAGCTACGCAATACCTTTTACGGTGAACTTTGGGACGTCAAGAACGTTCGCAACAGCCGCAACATTGCATACACTAATCTCGGTCTCGGCCTGCATATGGATTTACTGTATGTCCATCGCCAGACTTGACGATCGAGGGCACTCTCATGCTCTCGCGCAGCTACTTCCAACACCCCCCACGATACCAGATTTTACATTGCTTGCGCAACCGCGTCGTTGGTGGCACTTCGATCTTCGTGGACGCTATTCGCGCAGCCTCGTTGCTGCGGGAGTCGCATCCAGTAGACTTTGACGTCCTCGCGACGACGCGCGTTCCCTTCCATTATATAAACGACGGACACCATCTGCACAACAAGCACCCGACCATCGAACTAGATACACATGATCATGACTCGATTACTTCCGAACTACCTATCAAGCATATCAACTATTCGCCGCCGTTCCAAGCACCCCTCATGAGCTTGACCCCCCCTTCTTTCTACGTTGCCCTTGGCAGATTTACTGCTCTACTGGATGACACTGTTAATCGTATGGAATATACCCTGTGCGAGGGAGATGCTGTTCTCTTTGACAACAGAAGAGTGCTTCATGCACGCACGGCTTTCACGGATGGACCGCCTAGCGGCAGGGAAGCACGCGAAGGGGAAACAAACCGTTGGCTCAAAGGATGTTACCTCGAAGCAGACGCCATTCTTGACCGTGGCAGGACCCTGAGGGCCAAACTAGATAGGATCGGTTGATGTCGACGGACACAGATTTATAACGAAATATCTAGAGCAGAGAGCGCAACGCAAACCCGTATCGCCATCTTCGCTAGAGTTTACTTTTCTCCGCCTTTCGGATAAAAGCGATACCATTTCCTAGTGCAACCTGAGGGAAATCTGCGATCAGGTAGTGATGTCTAGCATGTGAGTTCCATACTGACCTTGCCGGAAGTGACATCCTTGGTGATAAATGTGATTTCAGTCGTCCCGTCGGGCCCCGGGCCTATTTCCCAGGCTTGAGTCTCTAGTTCATCGCCGGGCTTGACAGGCGATGTAAACCGAACGCCAAACATTTTTAACGCACGTGGATCGCCTCTCGCAACCTCCTGGATGAGACCACGAGCGGCGAATCCATACGAGGACAAACCATGCAAGATGCGATCACCAAAGCCAAGTGCCTTGCCCGCCCGGGGATCTAGATAGTACGGTCTGTGAGCCCAAGCTTCGAGTTTTCGAGCCGAGCGGTGACAAGTCTACCAATGTGAAGGGGATTGTAGTCTCCGCTGAGACGATAAATAAGGGCTTGCTCTGGGGTAGTCTTATCTCTGATCACCCAGTCTGGCTTGCGGTCCTCGGGGATGGGCTTTGCCTGGGGAGCACTTGCAATAACTTTGGAGAACTTGACACCGTTTGCTTTGGCGCCGAGGTAGAACGAAGATCTCTGGATGTAGGATGTAGGAGGGGAGGATTCACTAGGATTGACGTGGCGCTTACAAAGAGCCTTGCATAATGTGTACCCTGGGGATCTACGATGAACGACTCGCGCTCTACGATGATCCCAGACTCTTGAGAATTAAATGAGGACGGGAGAGAAGAATGGTGTTTGCCGCTCACTGTTTTCATGGACGGCAGAGACTCTGCTCGAGAGCTTCCACCCTGGTCCACTTGCAACAGGTAAGTCCTTCAGGACTTCGATGCTCTGAGCGGCATGAACCTGCGTTCAGGCGTGAATTTTTTACCTCAACAATTGAGCATGGGGCAATTTGCATACCACCCTGTCAGGCCTGAGCGGAGGGAGCCCAGGAGTGGGGTTGCTACCAATTTTAGTCGCAAAGAGTGACACATCGGTGTCATCGCCTACTCAAGTCCAGGCTTGTGGTCGGAACCAAGCCGAAATCACGCACCCTTCAATTCTAAAGCAACGGGGTAAGTTGGCAATGGAGCCCACGCCTTGTCTGGGAATATTCTCGTCGAGGCGTATGTGTCAAGAGACGCTGACTGGACCTACCGAGCTCTGCAAGTCGGCTGGTTGGTAGAGGAACCTACGATGTGGCGATGGATGTAGCTTACCGTATACAAGAGTGAGATCGTCCCTCTTCGCGCCAACGCCGAGTGCGTATATGAGGATGTCCTTCCGTGTCCACGAAACCTGCAGGGATGCTTGCTTCAGGGTATGTTGGACACGACTGTGAGTACATACGGGCTGGTCGGGAGCCTGTTGGCCGACCGCCTTTCCAAGGTCGTAGCTCATACGTACAGTGTCTGTTGGATTGAGTTGAAGCGGCGGAACGACTTTCCGTGAACCGGATTGCCGGATTATGTAATAATGACAAATATTTTCTTCCGCTTGGCAGGGTGTGCTTATTCTTATTGAACACACATCAATCAATTGACGGTCCTTCAAATACTTATGTACCAGCGGCCGAAAAATTTTTGGACTGGTGCAATGGCGGTGAGAAGCCGAACCAAAATGAACCTTCCTATCCTGCCTATTCAGACCCCCCCAGCCTCGGCACGTCATTCCATGCTGGCAGCCCCCTCCAAGTGGATATAAGTGGCGTAGCGATGATGAATTCACCCCCGTTGGCTCGCCATCCCCCCCACACGTGTACCCCTTCTTTTGAAGTTGCGGGGCAAAGGGACCGCCCTCTTGCGATCACGCGATGTCGAGCAACTCAAGCGATCCACAGTACCAAGCCCCCCTAGTCTATGCCGAGGGAACATGGCTGTATGGGGCCATCGTTACTGCCATGCTCTACGGCATTGTCGTCGTTCTCTATGCCATGTGCGCTCGTTCTCTCTGGCGTCAAATCCGCCTGCGTGAAGCCTCTCTGAAGAAACATTGGTTCTTCTTCATCTACGTCAACTTCATCTTCGCTTTGAGTACTCTTTATGTTGCCGCAAACTCGCAGATTACCCAGCTCGGGTTCATCAACCACAGAGATTACCCCGGTGGTGAGCTTCTCGCGGACACGTACTCAGCAAACAGTAAACTTTTCCGTCCACCGCAGGACCCAGCGCCTATGAGATAAACACCTCGTCCGCGCCTCTAAACGTTGCATTTGTCGTTTCCAACTGGTGCGCTGATGCGCTGATGGTGAGCTACTTGCGTTCGGCGTCTTTCGATGACAGTCCAACTCTCCCAAGATTTGGCGGTGTATTGTAGTATATAGAGACAGCAAGTTCCACGTTATCGTGACCGTGTTTGGTTGCTTGATGTTACTCTCCTCCGTCGGTGAGTGTTTTTTTTCTGCGTGAACCTGACCCGTCGTGATCGTATGTGTAGTTACTGGTTCGCTCTGGGTCATCATCGTATCGCAACCCGCGCAATCCGCTATCGGCTGGATGTCATTCAGCTTCCTGTTCCCATACCTCAGTGTTTCCCTCGCTATCAACATCGTCATCTGTATTCTTACGGTCGTCCGTCTACTGTATCACCGAGCATGCATCTCAAAAGTCCTCGGCTCTTCATACGGGATGCTTTACGCCAGCTTTGCAGCAATGATCGTCGAGAGTGCCGCAGTGTACTCGATATGCTCATTGTTTTACCTCGTACCGTACGCGATCAACAGCCCGTTGGCCAACGCGTTCATGCAAATCCTAGGCGAAGCGCAGGTGACTTGTTTCTCCAGTTCTTTTTTTTTTGTTTTCGAGCGGACTGACTATGCCCCAGGTCATTGCACCCCTTCTTATCATTTACCGTGTTTCCGAGGGTAAGGCGTGGACGCGGGACATGAGCTCACGCCTTGCGCCTTCCACTTCCCAGGGCGTGCGTAGGATGTCGACCCAACGTAACTCTGCCAATCCGAGAATGGTCAGCGTCCACGTCGCCTTCAACACTATGCACCACACCGAACAAGAATGCACGGACCAACTCCCTGACGAGGACAAGAGCATGACCGTATAGCCACCTATGCCGGAATAGAGCCGAATCGGGACTGTTTGGTCGTGTTTTGTATTTTGTGCTGCTTGCCCGAGGTCGCTCTTCGCTTCGCACTTTTTTGATCTCCGTCACACAGGGTCTCGCATGTTACGAATATGTATCTATGTTCCCACGATTAGAGCGCGCCCGCGTACGTGAGAGCGGCATTAAGCGGGAAGAAAACTCTTCATTCGTCCGTCGCGTCTTCGAGAAAATCTATTGAGAAAGTGTCCGTCGAGGCACGTCAAGTTTGCAGCGAGTCATCGTGCCATCGTGATGCAATTAAATCTGATGGCTGATGCGTCGCTCTATCCTCTTCCGGGCTCGACGGGCTGGCAGACGGCAATGGCTATTATTGTACACGTACGGCGTTCTACTTCGTCCCTCGCTTAGACTTCCTCCCTATCTACGTAGCCCGCGTCTTCTATTGCTATTGCCTACCCTGTACAACGCAGTGGATGCAGCCGCTCAGACGTTCGGATACAAGCCTCCGTCTCTTCTGATCTTCGTCATCGCTGCGACAGGGGGAGATCAATCCAAACGTTCCGCGGGTGTCTTTCCGTGAGAGAACTTGGCTTACCAGCGATGATTGCGCTGCCGACACCGCTCCCGTCTTCGGCGTGGTGCGTCACGATGTTGCTATCAAGGTTCAATAAGCGGAGGTAGAGCGTGATAAAGTGACGTTTGTGCTCTCACCGGCCCTTATCTCCAAAGATGTCCTGAAGACCTTCGTGGACCCTGTCCGCGAAACCAGGATATTTCTAACGAGGGCAAAGCGGTTAGTGCCGTGTAGAGCAAAAGGAACACAAGACACACGTTGTACAGGCTACCATCTGCACCCACAGAGCACCCATCTTCCAAGTACCCCATCTTTTTTACAATTGCCGCAATTCCGCATGAGCTCAGTCGTGCAGCGCGCCGTCCAATCAATTTGGAGAGGGCTCGGAAGAACTGCCGTTCGGCCAGCGTCGTCTCGAGTGCAAAGAAGTGAGTGAATATGCCAATGATCATGAGAAGCTCGTCCGTCGGGTCACTAAAATCAAAGTTGGACAGTGAAAGAGAACGGGAGAAGACGCCTACCTTTCCATCAGGGACAGGAAAGCGGTGTCGAAACAATACGGTTTCTCAAGCTTGTATGTATTCTGACCGAGGAAAAGAACACCCTCGTCTATGAGTTCGCACAGAACCAGTCGAAGGATTTCACCCAGATATCGACCCGAGATGAGTTTCTGAGTAAACGGGATTCGTGACCATAACCAACCATAGCAGTGCGCAGAAGCAAGGAGCTGCTTACCTCGAACGCTTGTTCACCAGGCTTGTTTGACGTTTCATCCACAACGATGTCATACTTTGTTCGTGGAAGATGTTCATGCTCAAAGGAGTCAAAGGCACCCTTGAAAGCAAGGATTCGTTCCACTGATGTTCATACAGAACAATGCAAGGGGTATAACATACCCATTCGCAATTGATGGCCATGTCGGCATCAGGGGGAATGCCCAAGTTCGCGATCTTGGGGATGTTCTTCACATGTTCCATGTATGCAGCATTACAGCCTGTTCCAAATATAACGGCTATCTTGGTTTTAGGGCTGACATAGTGCGACGCGATGAGCGTCCCGGTGGTGTCGTTTATGAGAGCTGTTAGCTGTACGGGAAGGTTCTAAACAGTGCGAGTCGTAAATTTTATTCGTACAGTTAAACCAACGCCATACGGCAAGGTGAGAGAAAGCGCACATGTTTAGCAAGAGACTGTTTGAACATTTCAGCGACGTCTCTGCCTTCTGTATTGGGCGCGCCGAAGCCTTTCGTCCAACGAATGAGTTCACCATGATCGATCCGTTCTTGACTTTACCAAGAGATACAGAACACAAAAATCGATACATATGGAACCATGTGCAAGGATTCCAGATTCATAAGATTGACACGGTGACGATGGTCATGCGTCAACAAGATATGGAGCCAAGTCATGATTAGGACAGAAAGCGCTTCAGAAAACTGGGAAGGTGAGATTTCAGCTAGACTTACGTGCATGGATATGAGAACTATTAGTGGACACGCAAGCCGGGTGTCAAAGGGTCAGTATTTGACGCAGCTCTCCTGAACAGCCACCACTGTTAAGAGAGTATCACTCACGGTGAATCCCAAAGGTAACACCTGTCCCTCCTTCAACATTCCTGGGCTATTGCCCGTATTCGAGTCGACGAATGTCTTCAAGCATTCCGCACAGAAATCGAATAATTTCTGTCCGTCATCTTGTTTCTGTTCCTCAGTGAGACGATACTTTGTTTGTGTGAGTTCAAATTTGCCATTGCCTTGCAGGGTGACGAGGCAGACTCGGAGATTAGTACCACCTAGCAATGCACATCACAAAGGCGGAGATGAATGCGAAGCAGGTCCGTATCGGTGATCAGAGTCAGGGTTTATTATTCGGTTTGCCGAATCGAGTCAGCGCTTAAGGCGAATATTAACAGGGAGATAGGACGTACCAAGATCTACTGCCAAGAAGTCCCCAGTCTCCTGGCTAGATGGCCAACCAAAGACGAAAGTAGGGATCATGGGCTAGACGATATTCGAGAAACACCCATCAGATTACAGTTCAATTCTCCTTCGGGAGGTGCATATAGGGACGTGAGACACTGGGCGGAGCAAGACGAATGACAAACGTTTTACTCCTCCCACGTCAGTTGTGCGAACCCTTGATGGCCGCTGGGTGAAAGCGCCATATTAGGAGTGTTCCCATCCCCACCCGGAGAATAACAGGTAACACGGGAACGAAACAAATCGAATACGGAAAGTAAAGAAAGAAAGGGCGTTGAGTAGTGCAAGTACATACCACGATCTGGTTGGGCTTCGACAATCCCAACTCAAGGGACTCGGCGAATGCTTCGACGATCATACGCATTCTCTGAGGTGTCAGAACGAATCTATCTCACACCCGGCAGTGATTTTCGAGTGAAATGTGGTTTAGTAGCAAGTTTGCGCGAAAGGACGAGGGGTAGGACTGACAGAGATTCGTACTTCCTGAGATGATCCGCCATCGTCCTGAGATCACACAATGAATAACAAGTATGTAAGTATGTGATTTCATAGATCAACAGGATGGACTGGGGATATAGGTGGCGATGGCGTACTTTTTGGTGGCATGCGGGAGATCCTCTTCATCTTGTGTGCGAGTATGGATCGCGATCGTATGACCCGAGGGTAGGACGACGCTACCACTACCGCGACGCGACACTGGCATGGTCTTTCGAAAATGATACTGCGGTGGGATGGCGGTGGATGGGTAAACCAGAGACTGTGAGGGGTGCACCCAGCCTCAGGGACTCCTGGCATCTGATCGGGTTTAGTCGTGCGAACTCCGCGACTTATCGAGACTTTTTCAACTCTGCCTTGTCCGACCTCGAAATGATTGGCCTCAAGGGAACGCTGAACGTGCGTCCGCTAACCTGCCGTTGCTAACTAGTAGCGCCAATACTCACCTGAAACAGGTGATAGACAACTCAGGTGCTCTCCTCGTCGAGTGTGTCAACGTTCTAAAACAAAAAGTCAACAACGGCTGGGGGTCGGTCGGCGATGAAATTGTCTGCGTCGTCAAGCGCGCTCGCCCACTTACTTCCGTACAGGCTGCCTCCGCGACTGCGCTCAAGGTGCGCAGAGGAGATGTCCGTCGCGCGCTGATCGTGCGCACCAAGAAGGCAGTCAGAAGACCCGACGGGAGGCTCGTCAGATTCGACGACAACGCAGCAGTCTTGTTAAATAACAAGAGGGAGATGTTGGGCACGAGAATCGGCGGGATTGTCAGCGCGGATCTACGGTTGAAGGGTTGGGGGAAGATTGTTAGCTTGGCACCCAAGGTATGCATTCAAAACGGGCTCGTGGTGGAGAATTGACCCCCAGCATCTCTGTGTACAGGCTCTATAGTCAGCCGTCGGTTCAGCCGTTGTCATGTAGATATACCCTAGCTGGTCGTCCGTAATGTCACTTACTACAACGTTCTTGCTGGAATCACTGTAATTGAGCGACTGAGGTCAATGGGTAACACTACAATATATGCACGTGTAATAGATGGAAGTACTGCTAGTCGTGTTCCTTCTAGATCTGCTCATCATGGCTCTTACATAAATCCGAAACCGTTAGAGGCTCGTCGATATCCCCGTGAACATAGCATCTTCCGAACTCCCTCGCTCCAAATTGCGTGCCCTCTTTGATGTTTCGGTCGACACCAACCCGATTCATTTTATATCGAAAATGTGCAACCAGGATATCCCCTAGCATTATGAGCCAGTCCTTTCGTCCTTTCACAACCCCGGGTTCGCGCCATGCTAGTACCAGCAATGCCTTTGCAAGTTCCCGAATCACCTCAAGAATCCGAGTGTTGCTGGGTGCTTCAACATGCGCTCTCCTAGGCTACGCTATCGGTATATCACCTGGTTTCCCGTCCCCACTGGCGTATTCTGGTCTCGCTGGAAGCTGGCAACCATCCATCGAGAATGGTGAACCGACTTACGGGACACCTGAAGATTTCCAGAAAGCCATACAAGATCTGAGGCACGCTTTCGGTGGCGAGGATTACGAGCCTGGGATGGTCAGTACCGACCCGGATGACCTCCGTGTGCACGGGCATTCGGAAAACGATCATCATCCTGGTGTGTGTGCATATCTTCGTCGTCTGCTGGCATCACTGTCACTCTTCCTTCGAGTTCATCCTGGGATCGTGTATGTTCACCGGTTGGATTCCCAGGTGCTCCTCACACAGTAGTTGTGTACCCAAGAAGCACAGAAGACGTGGTAAAAATAGTCAAAATAGCCACCACGTACCGGATGCCGGTGATCTCATTCTCAGGCGGAACGAGTCTCGAAGGGAATTATCGAGGGGTGAGTTATCTTTTTCATTCGTACTGTAGACCACTCCCGTTTCTATTCAACCCTCCCTCGATTATCAACACGGGTGCATTGTTCACTATGTGTCGTTTCCTGGATGCGAACTTTTCAAACCGATTCGCACTTTCCAAACTGTTTGACGTTCGTTCATGACTAACTTCTGGATAGCATGCAGTCGGTGGTATTTGTGTGGACATGTCCTGTATGAACAAAATTCTCCAAATTCATGGTTCGTATATTTTGTCCGAGTCGCTCACCTGATGGTCACGGTCTACGTATCCATACCACTTTGCGCTGCGGATTGTTCATTATGATCCATATATACAGAGCAAGACTCAGATATCGTGTGTCAACCTGGGGTCGGATGGGTGGAAATTAATGACGCCTTGCAAATGAAGGGTAGGTACGGTTTCTTGTCCCTTTAGTTCTAGAAGTGCAAGCTATGCTCATAATCATTCTTTGCGGAAGGTATTCCTCTATTTTTTCCTGTGAGTCCCTCCTTTTTAACCTTCTGTTGAAATACCAAACCGATATATTAGCTGGACCCAGCCCCTGGAGCAACGATCGGCGGGATGATGAGCACCGGATGTTCCGGAAGTACGTTCTACTATTGAATCTGTCACAAGGTTGATAATCCTGCCGAAAGCGAATGCCGTACGGTATGGAACTGCCAAGGGGGAGTGGTTTCTCAATGCTGTATGTTGCTCATGTCGTCCTTTTTATGGTCGAGATATGTTTCTTTACTGAATCTCTCAATTGCTTGAACAGACAGTGGTTCTCCCTTCTGGAAAAGTCATTAAAACACGGCAGCGGGCAAGGAAGTCTTCAGCAGGTTTTGACCTAACAAAATTATTCATTGGTGCAGAGGGTACCCTAGGAATTATAACTGAAGGTATGTCCTTCAGCCCCATTTTTTCTCGCCTCTAGTATTACCATCCCTGTAGTGACACAACTCACAGATATTCTTTGAGATAGTTACGATCCGTCTAGCTCCTATACTACCCACAACGGTCGCCGTTGTACCGTTTCCCAACGTCAAACAGGCGACAGAAGCAGTAATTGATGTAATGAACCGCGGGGTTGGCATCCGTAGGTACCCCTCTCATCGCATGCCTCTGAAACTCACAATCCTCATATTTGTGTGCTGTGTTAAAATCTTTGTTGCATAAACCTTCTTAGAATGCGTCGAACTCTGCGACTCCGAATTCATGCGTGCGACAAACAATTTTGGTGGCTGTGAACGCACCTACCCAGAAGCTGACTGCCTCTTCTTCAAACTGCAGGGACCTACCCAGGCTTCGATCCAGGAAACTGCCCTGATTGTAAAGGAAGTCGTCAAAAAGCATGGTGCCACCGGTTTCGAACTGGCACGCAACGGAAAGGAAGCGAATGAGTTATGGGCTGCTAGGAAGAACGCACACTATTCTGGATTGGCATGTTTGGAAGGATCCAAGGGATGGAGTACGGATGTATGGTCAGTCTTCTCCTACATAGCCGCAATATTGTTGTGAGGTGTATCATTCTACAGTGTTCCAGTCTCGAAGCTCCCTGATCTCGTCTATGAGACGAAACAAGACATTCGGCGACTTGGGCTTATATCCACCATTGTAGGGCACGTCGGTGATGGTAGGTCACTGTGTTCCCTCCCACCTTGACTATTCTGACTGGACAACAGGCAACTTCCATGCATTGCTCCTCTTCCGGAACGACGAAGAGCTGGCTATAGTGCGAGAGGCTGTACACAGAATGGTCGAGCGGGCGATAAGGATGGAGGGTACATGTAGGTTTTTTTTGTTCTACGCGATTGCCACGCTCGTCGGTCTCCAGCTTTCGTCTCCTGTTTCCCCACATAGGTACTGGCGAGCATGGCGTCGGTATTGGCAAACGGCAGTACCTCTACTCTGAGCTTGGCGAAGGAACTGTGGAACTGATGCGTTCCATTAAAAAGACGATCGACCCACTGGAACTCTTCAATCCTGGAAAGGTTAGTGTCGGCGACGTATGACCGGATCGACCTGACTTTGGCTCTTGGCTCGTACCACATAGCTTTACCCGGACAAGAGCACGAAAAATCGGGAGAAACGTTGAATGCAGAAGCTGATCGAGCCAACGAATATTTGTCCTGTAGTATCTTTGCGACGCTAAGCTGGAGAATTCGTTTTGGATATAGCAACGCGTGCTTTCGTCGGGGTTCGCCATGCGATGTCCCTACCACCACTACCGGGCTGGACCAAACCAATGAGTGACTTGCCCTGTAGGCCCACGCCTTTCAAAGGATCGCTTGTCTTTCGAGGGGACATGGCTACATCTTTTGATTGCCGGTGCCGAACCTGTCAAGCAGGGCCATTCGTCTAGACTATAGAGAAACTTCGGCCAGCATTCAAAGGCAATGAGAATCTTTTGCATCGCCAGCGAGATCATCAGACAATGGTTCATAACCGTGGTACAGTACAGTGTGTGGCGACAGATTATTTGGTCACTGCGCACGTCGGTTCCCACGCCTACCTAACGTTCGTCAGTTTGTGGTCGTGGCCTGTTTCTTTTTGGATACAACCA
>JBBPJX010000332.1:0-18242 GCA_038088955.1 Neotropicomus parvogracilis
GCCCTTTATTCTGCCTCGCGGTCCAGACATCAAGAAAGCGTGTCTCTTCATCAGGCACCCTCTCCGCTCTTTTCGTCGCGCCCGCCTACCACTCCCTCTTGCAAGTGCAACAGACTCGTTCGCCTCACTCTCCGGTTGCACGACCTCCAGCTGGAACCCAAGGTCGGCCCGCCCTCGCAGTTCTCCCTCACGCGGACGCGCTTCGAGCCGGATGGCCCTCTGGGGCTTTCGCCCACACCCTTTGCATCACGTTTTTACCCGTGACATCGACGCGTACCGACGGACCATCGTTCACGGGCCAAGATTAATCATGAACGAACTCCCTGTGTCATGTATAAGAAACAAAAGTTGTACGTGGAATGAGAGTGGCACACCTCGAGCCAATTCCGCACACCAACCAACATTCTGATGGCCTTCTCAATATCGTCAAAAATGCTGGCTATCTCGATCCAGTACAAGAGAGCCCTGCAACTCCACGACGAGCTGAGGATCATCACATTTGTCGAGGGAGTCGACTACAATAAGAAAGGACGACCCCTAATGTTCAAGGTGACCGCTGGATAGAGGTTTCAACAGCAATTTTGTATCTGCTCTTTGGAAAGGTTCGTGTAGTCTTCTCCCGAGGCGACAAGAACAACCAAAACTAGTTGCAAGAACAGAACACAGAAAGTAGGTCGTGAAAAAGTGACGGGTAATGCACCGCGAGGGGGGAAGCTGGCCACCGGAGGTATTGGAGACGCAAACATTTCTGTGATTGTCCGAAATATTGCTTATTTCCTAGTTCCGGGTCGGCCGTTACCCAGACAAGTCTGTCATTCTTGTCCTCGCTGTCAATCCACCATGTCGAGCAGTCGAGGAGCTGAGATCGAACGCCTGCTAGACACCGCGGCGCTGGATGACGTGCCACCGAATCAAGTCCAACGCTGTCCAACGCTTCTTAATCTGGTTAAAATCGACAGATCAGAGCCAACAAGACTCGGAAGGCGCTGGAGGCCCGCCAACCTATTTGACTGGCTTGTATTATAAACAGTGGTGTTCACCGCTCGACTACCTTGCACGTTTGTGAGGGAGGTGAAATACTGACCACGATGGCATCGATATGTGAAGGAGTTGTTGAACATGGTTTATGTCACTATTGCCATTGAAAGAGATGCGCCCATGCCATATCAGTGCCTTCGAATTGCATTGATAGGTGCCCGCCGGGAACATTTCTAGGGTTTGGCTTGGGAAAGCCTCGGACTGAAATGTCGAATTGGCCTTGAGGCCGATGGTCGGACTCCTCTGTGTCGGCAGTCATCTTCGAAGCTGGCAGCGCTGAACGTTCAACACCGCTTGATCAACTTCTTGACGTGTGGCGCTATGATGATCATTGCGCAGTAAAGCCATCCATGTATCAATATTTCGGTGGTGGTGCGGAAGCTTGCCTGCGGCATTACGGCTTTCATAAATACGTACTGGTAAGTGGCAACCGTTGGTTGGATTTCGCCGCTCCTCACAGGAAGCAGATGGGGACCTTGAGGCTCTTTGAAAGGACAATTGAACTTTACGTTGCAATCGAACAGGATCCCTGAGTGTTTTCTGGCCCTCAAATACTCGTCACCCATAATGATAAATCAAATGATGAATCGAATGCGAATTCGAAGAGACGGAAGTGTTTACGCCGACAATGATGGTATACAAAAATAGGGCGTAATATTTACGTTAGAGATCACCGTCATGACACGGGCATACGAAAAGGGCGGCTTATCAATAACATTGAGAAAATGGCACATCCTTTTTCTTCTCTCTCAATTCTATCATCCAACGGAGGTATCAATAAGACGAGAATGAAAAAAAGAGATCAGAACACTCTTGGCGTAAATTTCCTACCGCTCTCCTCGAGCGCGTGTTCGACGACCTTCATCGCCTGTAGGACCCGTTCTTCCTCAAACCGACGCCCGATGACTTGCACGCCGATCGGCAACCCATGCATCGCTTCCGCGTCGTAGATAGAGTACGCGCCCTTGTTGATTGTACCCATCTGTTTGTATTCCTCGCTCTTCTGGAAGTCTTTGGGTAGCGCATCCGACTCTCTGTTCACAAAAGTCACCGGAACCACACCTGCAACGTAGTCGACCTGTTGCACGCGTTAGCCGTACAGGGGGCAGATCCGAGGCGTTGATACGCACGATATTGCATACAAGGCTCAACGCGACGGAGAACAGCGTGACCTTCTCAGATGAGCCTGCCGGTATGGCCGGCATAGGATGAGGCACAGTCAGGACGAAATCCAAGCCTTCCGCCTCCCAGGCATCGTGCCATCGCCCCCGATATTCATCCCGGGCGACGACGAGTGCGCGTTCTTCGACCGCAGTCTTGGTATGCAACGACTCGAGCAGAGATGCAAAGAGCTCGTCTCCCGAAAGGTGGCGAGTAAGCATTGCAAGGAACTTCTTGATGAACAGTGGCATCTCTAGGAGGGACTTGGCACCGCTTATGAGAGGGTCCACCTTCTCGTCCTTACGCAAGGCTTTGAAAAACCTTGCCCCTGTCATGCGATTGGAATGATGTGGAAAAGAAAGAGGGTAGCACTCACCCCCGTCAGAAAAGCTTAATTGTAAGCCGATGCTGACGCCCTCTGCAATGGGTGGAGGGGCACTGTAGACGCTCTTAAGCTGCCATAGTCTACGCTTGTTACAAGATGGAAATACCCACAAATTTACGACCTCGTGCCCTTGCTTTGTCAGTGCATCGGCGGCCCATTCCAAAGCTCGACGGCAGGCAGGAGACGGCGTGATAATACCTATCAAGAATATTTATACCCTGACGTCGGTGATACACTCCCACTCACCATCATCCCATATAATTCCCCATCGCAACTTCTTATCTTGAAGGTCGACTGGCCTCCAGGGTAATGGCACACACTGCAGCACATGACGGTGTGGAGTTAAGGCACATGCTTGGCAGGCACAATCGCTCTCACCGTGTGATCATAATCCCATGGCCTCATCTCCACGACTCGCTTCCAAAATTCTTCCAAGTCATCCAAGCGTCGTGCCATTGGTGAACACGAGGTACCAACAAACTCCTGACCAGGCATCGGTGCCAGTGCACCGAGAGTCGGAAATCTACCAATGGACGAGCGCATACCATATACACCGCAGCAGTGAGCTGGCCACCGGACGCTTCCCCCGATATCCGTACCGATCTCGATAAGGCTGCCTCGGCTAGCCAAAAGAGCGGCACCGCCGCCCGTCGAAGCGCCACTCACGAAGTTGGCGTTGTAGGGGTTACTTGTGCGACCAAAGAGGTCTGAGGAGGTCTCGAGGGCGATGAGTCCAGGTGGTGTTGTCGTCTTCGCGTGTATGATCGCCCCTGCATCCTGCAAAAGGCGGACGATGGAGGCAGAGGAAGACGCGGGCTTGCTTGCTCTCGACGAATAGCCGATTGTCGTATCGTAACCCTTGACGTTGATGCAATCCTTGACACTGACAGGGACACCGGATAGGAGGCGAGTAGGTTCGCGGGTGCTCGACGTTTGATCGCTATGCGTCGGAGACGCTGGTGGCCGTGGAATCATGGACTCCTTCAACATGACGGCGGCTAGACAGTTGGTTGCTTTCTGCGCAGATACGGCTTTCTTGCCATAAGCTTGCAATATCGCCGACGTGGAAAGGCTACCAGCCTCATGACGAAGTACGAGGTCGCGCAAGGAGAGATCGAGAATTTTGTCGTCTTCTTCTGTGCAGCTCTCCGAGAAGGAGGTCGGAAGGGCGTTGAGCTGAAGCTGACGCTCCTGTTGCTTTGCAGCACTGAACGATATGAGGGAATAGTTAGGCAGAGATTCTCGAAGGGCCTCACCAGGCTTGACGATGGGGAGAGGGTGAGAACATTACGGGGGCTTTAGCAAGGCATCGACGGTGCAAATGCCGCCTAATGTATGGCGGGGGTTCAAGGGTCGCTCGTCAAGCTAAACTCGCTCCTGCCAGTGCCATCTTCCACAGTTCTGTAATCAAAGACTTTTTTTTTTGACCCTGCCAGCCGACAGATCTGACAAAGATCTTTAGAGAAATTTGACAGGACAGGAGCGACCCACGGCTCGAGGAACTGTTTCGAATCGCCGTCATGAGGTGAGCACCTAGCCGATCTGATCGCCCCAGAATTTCCAACCTGCGAACCTGACGCGGATTGTAGAAATACTGTGAGAAACACAAAACAAATCGGTACCGCTACCAAGCGAGCCTCGCTCGAAGCACTGAGCGCAGAGCAGCCACCAAAGACTATTAATTTCAAGGAGCGCGTGCTACTGCATGAGGGTTCGAGTCGTCGCCATGACTGATCACGACCGTGATGGACAATTGATGGCCGTCATGGAAGCATTAGTGGAAATTTAAACCACTGCATGCTTGCTTTGATATCCGGCGAGCCGAGCAAAATCATTTGAATCCACATCGGCTGTCGTGCAGTAGAACCACGTAACGTTTCAGCGAGTTTTTCGGCGCAAGCGGCAAGCGCTGATTGGTTGTAAGGTCACGAATAAGGGAATCACCTAATGCTCTAACTATAAAGAGAACGGAATCACTACGTTCACGACTTTTCGGCTGGCAGATGCAGACCAAAGAAGAGGGATATGAGTAACGGCAATATCAGATTCCTGTCCTCGTGTCTGTTCATTTGTTTATGGCTCAACGAAGGAGTGTGGCGCCACTCTTCACCTCACGCACGGTGCAACCATTGCCTTCTAATCACTTCAAGGGATGGCAGCGATCAAACACTGGTGTGTACAGGCTTGGTACAGAGATGCGATGCCGTCCTCGTCCTCTGGCAAGTCATTGCTGTCAAATGCAACGAGATTAACGGAGAGACCCTCAAAACTATGAATTGTGGCCAGCGGAACTTGGCATCACCCCGAAATGAGAATGGGGTGAACAGTTCAACCCTGGTGCCTGGTTTGATGGAACTTGAAATATGAGGTGGTGTCTCATGGGACCAAACTACGGAATATGCCGACGACAATGGCAGCCTTCTTATTAAATTGTGTTGCACTTGTATATGTTATTCAATGAAAAGTCTGGAAGTGCGCTTGACAAATCACGTGATATAAGCGTGACATGTCAACAAGCATCAGCAAAGCGCGCGCCACACCAAGTCAATCAACGACCGTCGTGACCGCGTTCGTCGTCGACAACGATGCTACTGCACTCGTCCAGTTCGTTCTCGTTCGCATGTTCCACGCCCTCTCGCTCTTCGTATTATTCCGCGCGGAGCCACCAGCCTCTCAACTCCTCACCGCTCGCGTCTCCCGCTTACTCTTCTCCGATACACGAAGCCCAGCAACGGCGGCGCGTACACTATAAATCAACGACACCCACGTCCCACCGCTCATCCGTCGCCTCGTCCTCCGCAAAGCTTCTCTTCCGTGCTGGAAACCAAACGTCGGACGACCCACAAAAACTATTTCTCAGGGAACGCCTCCAAGCACGGTGTAGAGAACACGCACAAAAGCTACGCGAGCGTGCCGTCAATTCGCACAGAAGCAGCGACAAGTTTTCCGACGTATTCATGGACTGCGATGACGAAGAGTCAGATGATGTTATCATGCAGGACGAGGTGCGTCGCAGTATTGAGGTGGCCCGTCGTTCCGTTGACAGAATCGAACGGAACGCAGCTCTTCCGAAGAATCATGCAAAACGCGAACCGCAGGGAAAGACACTCTTATCGTGTCTCCTACGCCCTCGAAGTTGGCTCTTCGTTCGACCCAAACATGGAAGATCCCACCACGTGGGAATGCGAGTTACAAGGTGATTCCGGTGAAGAGTCACTCTTTCATGTCCATTCATTTGCGCTTTCAGATCAAATATCGCAGGGCGTCGAACCAATTCCCGACGATCTGGATGAAGACTTTATCGAATATGCCGAGAAATGTGCAGCTCTTGCCGAGTTTGCAGATTTAGTTCTCGCAACCGACAACGGCGATATCGATGACTTGGATGACGCGCTGCGTTCAACATGTCAATCACGAGATATGCGTACGACGAGTGATATGGATGTGTCTTGATTATGTTCCTCTTGTTCTGCGCATTGCTTATATTGTATTTAGTGTGTAGTCGCCGGAACATTACTGTATCATTGCTCTTGATAGGGATTGGATTCGCTTCGAGTTTGGGCCAAGTATATCCCTCGAAACTTGTGAAAGAGGGTTGCATATTCACCTCGACTCGGTTAAGTTTCGCTCCACTCAGCTCCACAGGTTCGGTTGGGTGGCCGCGTCATCACTACATAATAAGTTGTTACACAAGCGCTTCTCCAAATGCATCGTTTTTGGGGTAGGGATGATTTGTATCATACCACCGACATCGGCTTAGTGGTACATCAGGTGTAACGTCGCCAAGCAGCGCCACTCACGCTGCGGTCCACCTGCAACAAGAGTGATACATCAGGTGCCACCTGCAGCAAACAGCATAGTAAAAACTGTATGATGTACTACGATCGGGATACACGTCTATCTCTTCCAATAAGTTAGGACACGACGGTCCTCGTGGATATTGCGGTCTCAATCCTGAACGCTCGTGCCCATCCCATTTAACTCGGAAACCCTATTGCCGTATTCCAACGTCGCCATGCATCGAAAAAGGAATTTCATCGAGCGGGACGATGGTCGTCATCGTCAAAAGAATATCGTCCGTATTCACCGTCGAACTCCGACGAGGAACCTGCAGGTTGAGCATAAACCGCGACACCAGAACCACGTTCAATCTGTACAAGAGCGCGCGTTCCGCGTATTTGTTGTCGACGTTCCTTGGGAAAACAGGCCGATGCGAATGTACTCACGAATTCGTCACAACGCCAGCGACCGCCTTGTAGTTAGCCTGGCGGCAAAAGGGGGACGGATATTTCAATTCAGACGTGGCGATGATGCCCGTGAGGCAGTAAGGTTCAGCCACTCACGGTTCCTAGCTGAGTAACGAGCGTTTCAGATTGCTGTACAACAAGCTTTAGTTTATGGCATCTCACCATGAGGATGACTATATTTGCAGCATTTATGACAGATATGATCCTGTGCGCGACGTGAAGTGGCCAAAAGCACGACGCCGGGAGTGCACTCACGCAAAGTACGCTGAACCTGCGAACGGAGCACGTCAGCATGAGTCGGAGTATTACTAAAATACGAACCATCACGTAGTAAGATATCCACGAGCAAACGGTCGCCTACTTTCCCGATACAATACGACTTCCAGACGGTCAGAAGGAAGATGATGGTATCAAGTGTTAATTGGCCGGCCCACAGGATAGCGATGTCTGTCCCGAAACCACACAGCAATGGTTGGAATTCGCACAGCCCACGAACGGAACACCTACGAAGTGACCTGCAAACGAAATGAAGTTAGCATTCGTGGATGGGATGTGATGGAAAGGACTCACGCCCTCGGGTCAATGCCACCGGCTGGTTTGGAAGGACTGATGAAGAAGACCCACTGTCGTCGAGTACCACGTGTTAGAAGAGTTGCTCGGGTCATCTTGAGAAACAAACATACGAGGCTAAAGCTAATAATCGCGACGGCGATAATGGTCAGGGCAGCTAGAATGGAACGACTTTTATCGTAGAGTGCGTAAACACGCATAGCCATAATTACTGCGTGGAGTATTTTTCTCAGACGCGATCAAAGAGACAGAGAGATATCGAACCTGCGCAAAACAGTTGGGCGATTAGGATCCCGATTCGCTCGGCAATTTGCAGAGAAGCGCAACTAGGGCAGCCATATGTTGTCTTGATTTTGCTGGACAATATTGACATAACTCACGTCTGAATGGAAGCATTCGTGAATGAAACGTGAAAGCATAGTAATTCAACTTACTTTACCGCTGCTTGGCCACGCTCTGGCAAATACTCGTGTTACGTTAAAAATATGAAGAAATAGCGCGAAGTAACGGTTGAGAAAGAAGAGGAAGAGACCCAACGTGCGGCGGGGTCGTCGCCAAAAGTGGTGCACCTCCGCAGAAAACGTAAGTATATGGTCGTAGAAGAGGATGACTACGAAGGACTGTCACGGGATAAATGTAATATCTTCAACACGATACGCACTGAATGCCATGAGGTCGGCGCCTTTGGAGGAGTCACTGTATAGGACACAGTATGTCTTCCAACGGATTCACGACCACTCACCATTGGGCAGACTTTGGAACATTGAAGAGCCAAAACCTAAGCAAGGTGAGATTTGAGAGAAGAAACCCACAGCATACAAACCTTTGGCGATTTATTTGACACGTGATGATGTCAAGTTGATGCTATGTGAGATTTGCGCGGAGTCGAATCGGATGTCGCGAATCGCCAGGTTCACAAAATTTCTCCAAGTTCTCGTAGTCTGTATGAGAAAAACACTCCATTCAATCGTGGGAAATTTCATGTCTTGAAGAGCCACTGCCAATGTGCCACCAGCCACTTGCCACAGCCCATGGCAGAGCCACGAAGGATGGCAGTGGGCAATAAGATTGATAGCCGGTCAGCATGTGCTGGCCCATCTCTGGTGGCGGTAAGTTATCCACTTGGTTGTTTTCACAGAGAAATAGAATAACTGGCGTCCTCCGTGCCATTCGGACGAGTGAGCTTTGGGATCGTCAGCGGAGGATGGTAACTTCCTGATTTGGGTTCGGAGTTTAAAACAAACTTGAAGACCTTCTTAATCTGGGCAGCGATACTGCCTTTTTCGAGTGTGGACGTGACGCGAGGCTAGCGGAGCCATACTTCGAGGATGCCTCTGACGATCTTTCAAAGGTTTGTCTCTTTCCGTGCACGGAGGGGGTCCGTGCGTCATCGCCCGCCAAAGGATATAAAGAACCCCGTCCCCTCGTCGGAATGCCTTCCCTCCCACCCTTTCTTCTTCTCCCCCCACATTCACCTACTTCGTCCCTTCAGATTCCCCTTCGCCATCGCTACAGAGCACTATTTACGTCAAGTCCGCTGATTCATTCTTCTTTGGCTTCTTTTTCTCCTACTCGAGCATCCCCGATTCACCGCCATGTCCCCTTCCCCTCCCTCGCCGCCTCACGCTCCCTTGACGACTCTGGACGAATCCCATACCAACTCCGTTGAATTTCCGCCGCCTGAAAACTCTACACGATCACAACCTGACTCGCCGTCGTCGTCTAGCCACGCTCCCGTGTCACCTACACCTCCCCCACCATCCCCTCGCCACAGCACCATCGTTACCAGCACATCAATGTCTGCGATACAGCCAAATCTCCAGCCTAATCCATCCTCGCAAAACTTGACAACGACCCCAATCTCAACTAATAGTAATACTTCTTGTCTTATATCTCCGGAGCCGGGGCGTGACTACCCTGCAAACGTTTCGTCTCAACCATTCGACTCCAGTGTCGTAGCCACAGATTCTTTGCCCACAAAATCTCGACAATCCATCAGACGTAGGTCGTTTGGCTTTACTTTCGCCAGTGTCCTAACAACATTTGCTCTTGCTTCAAGCGTCTTTTAGCTTTCCAGGCGCCCCCAGTTCCGCGACTACATACGACCACATATTCACAAATTTTGCAGACTCTCATTGCGCTTTAATCACTGCATCCTCGGCAGAATCGATTTCTGCTACTTCTCGACAGACTCCAAACGTCTATATCAATGGCCTCCCTCCTCATTGTTCCGAACAAGAGCTCTTCGCGCTCGCTCGACAATTTGGTGATGTCAAGAGCGTTCGGACATTCACCCGGCACGTGAGCGAGAAACCTACGTTGGTCATTTTGGCCCTGTTGTTGCAGATGACGTGATTGACCTTCATTTTTCTGTTTCAGGGGTTATGGATTCGTTCTGTGAGACTGTCCCGAAATTTTGCATGCCTGGTGACTCACCTACGATTCGCACGTCGCCGTAGATTTAGCGAATTGGAGTCTGCTCAACGGTGCATCGAAGGACTTCGAAAGCATCGTAACCTTCATCCGTCGTTTTCCAAGGTGGGTTATAACCTTATTTCACTTCATTTTTTCTAACGTTCATCGTAGCAAGTACACCGTATCCCTGGCACGGAATACGCTCAACACAACGCTTGTCAGTCGACCGATCAAGACGAGAATAGCTTCAAGTGGCGCATGGAAAAACTCAAGGATGTTTCCTCGACTAATCTCTACATTGAAGGGTGAGCCATTCTCCCTTCGTCGTGCTACAGTTACTGAGTTTAACGCAAGGCTCCCGTTGTCAACAGACGAAGAGGTACCGTCTCACAACACTCCCGAAATTGACAAAAGTTGACAACGTATGGTCGTACAGAGTCTCGCAGATTTGATGCTGCCTCACAAGATCAAAAGTAGCCGCCTCTTTAGGACTAAGCTGAGCAACCCACCTCGCATCATAGCCTTCGTCCGGTACGTCTATCTCTTCCTTGCTTTCATTCAGTACTCAACTGTGTGTCGAAGTCTCGAGACCCGTGTAGCAGCGGAGGAGACTATCGAACGTTTGCACGGTAGGATGGTACGCGGTTGGAACGATCCTGGTTGCAGGATTTCTGTAAGGTTTGCTGATAGTGCTGAACAACGAGAACTCAGAGTTCGTGTTTTCGCGTTCGTCTCGTAACTCTTGCTCAAGACTTCCTACAGCGTGCTGAAAGGACATTAAAGAACGGAGACCAATCTCCGTCGCGACTAACTATCGCCCAGGCCGCGCTGCTCAACCTCCGTGGTCAAGACCTTCAAGCAAATATTCGCGACGTTGAGGGATGTAAACCACAACGCATCGCCAACTTACGCCCGGACAACCAGGATGCTTTCGACCCAGGTTGTGACGCCAGGTTGCTTCCCACGTCTCGTTCGTTGCCCTCTAAGATGCGCTATACATACAGGGAGTCGCCGTTGCTCTCCACGTCAGATCTTCCGAGTACCTTGGAGGTGGATACTCTATTGCAGTCGATACAGAATGGCTACGAAGAAGGATCTTTGGACAGCACGATGAGAAGCTTGGCGCTCGACAACAAGTTCTTCATGACGCAACAGACCCAGCTTCGAGCCCTCGCAAATGCTGCATTATTGCCGCCCAACCCACTATCCACGAATCCTATCACGTTGCCTCGAGGCCATACTCAAGCACGCAACGGCTTTACACCTGCGGAGAAGCTCATTCTTGAAGCGCACGCTCAACGTCTCCAACTGCAGGCGCGATTGTCACAGTCTTCGCAACTGTTTGAACCGATATCCATGCTGAGGCAGTCAAACACAAACATCATAAGTTCCGATTCTGCGCCCCACGCAGCACCCCAGGTACCGGGGCTCGGGAAGGGAATGCTGTTTCAGGATACTTTGCCTACGATCTCTGAGGACGAATTCCACGCCATGGGTCACCATGTTCGTGGATTCCCGTTGCCTTCTCATGAGTTTCTAGGACTCGCCGATAACTATCCTCCTAACGCGCCCACTACGACGAGTACCATATTCGTGCGTCCATGTAGCCGTGCCGTCAGCATCGTCCCGCCACCGCCAGATTACGAAGAGCCAGGAAGGCGACCAAGGGGCCATCACCAACGCACAGAGCGGTCAATTGGGTCCTCTCCCTCGATTGGCGATCACCAGCCTATTCCCTCGAGCGATAGCAAACTACACCCTTTGATGTTGCAAGCATCCACGCACCCGAGCGATATCACGAGCAACAGCGGTAACAACAGCAACACTAGCGCCACTCCCCACAACAATAACGAACTCCAACACACCTATATGTATTCGCACAACGATGCGAGAACTTGCGCTGAGGAAACCAAAGGTTCACACTTACGTTCTTCGCCTGCGCCACGCATTTATTCCAAGAAATCCCCGAAACTCGCCGAGACAGTAAAGGAAACACTAAAATCGCCTTGCGTCGTTTCCCCTGCACTCACCTACTCATCCCGTACACCATCGACATTGAGTCCAGCCACGCCGTTCTTTGGCTCATTCACCGGCAGTCAAGATGCCTTTGAAATGATGGCGATGGAGAACGAGGATGTATCGGAGAGGAAGCTGAAGGCGAGAGTAGCTAACAACTGAGACACATTGCAGACGTATCGCTTATGTTTTATTTTTTTTGCAAGAAGCTGTCGCTCTCATCGCCTTTCATGTAGCTATCATGGCACGGTAGTCCATACTATGTATGAGAGATTTGGAGTCGTAAAACATCCGAAGAACAAGACATGTCATACTACGATAGCTCTGGCAAAAACGTTGCCCCCGAGTGGATCCGTCACGTTTGCAGTCCATTTCAGAACGTTGGAAATTTCCGACGCACAAGCGGACCTTGAACATGTATCTCCGACAGTACTATCTGGACAATAATATGGGCGCACGTCGAATGTAGTACATGTCATGTACCGGTACCGCCACCACCGTTCACCTACCGCCGTAGCCAAGGTTCGGGCGAGACGACCGACGTCGAGCGTTGCATCCAGTCTGACCATCTCTGCACTTGCTTTCTCGACTTTCGAGTCGCCAGTCAGCCTGGCCACGACCGAACGCGTCTCTCGCTCGACTTGCCACCTGGTCTCGTTCGTCGATTCCTGCGGCAAAAAAAGTTGTCAAAGACCTGTAATGTTCACATTCTTCTCTCCGACCTGTCTTGAGTCGATTGTGCATACCGTATCTCAGCCCTTCCTCTCTGCCGACCTGCCTCGACTGCGCGTTCCCGAGTTCCGTCTGGAAATTTCTAGCCGCGTCGCGTGCACGAGCGGTGCTTTCGACCGTTTCGTTTCTATGTTTCTTGCCACGTCGGCCTGCGGTCGTTTTAAGTCGTGCTCGAGGCTGTCGATCCGTTTTTGTACCGTTTGATCTCTTCTTTTGCACACGCTACCTCAAGCTTGACAACGTACTTCTGCCTTGGATGCACGGGCGGTCAATTCGTGCACCCTGGACTCGCATGTTCAGCCCTGGAGCCGCCCTGATTGGCTCTACCGATCTCCTGATCGAGTCTGTTGCTAGTCGATCGAAGGGGGGACCTGGATTTGTGAGCCTGCTTCTCTTCCTCGGCTAGCACGAAATCGAGGATGGAGGAAGAACGTGGCTCTCGACAGCGGGTGCTGGTAGAAGAGTGGCGTTGGCTGCGAGAGCGACTGCCGCCTTTTGAACTGTCGATGGTGCCGATTACCGCAGAATCCTTGGGGTAGCCGGTCAAAAGGGGCGGACGTCGCCTCCCGCACCTGCGCGATGATATCAGACTGGTCACTGGTCAGAGTCCTTGCGACAGGCTCAGGGTCAGTGTACAAATGTTCACGGAATCGGGAGGCGTTCACGTGAAACATCGACATCACTAGGTGCAAGCTGCATGATATGTCGGCCGTTGAGCAAAAGAGCTCGAAAAACAAAGCAACCTACCATTACATCGAAAGCATCAAGATTTGTCTTCTTCCATGAACAGAGACTTCTCTAGTGTGGATTCTGCGACTCCTGTCAGTGAGCAGATATGAGTATAGAATGATACTAGTCCAGGTACTCATTAGTATAAGTATGTAGCTATAAGTACTGAGGCGTGAGAGCACGAAGCATGACTATTCGATTAAGTAAGCAGTGGCTATACGTTTGATACTTTGACAATGAGACCTCGTAAGTTACACGTCCTCCTGCCAACAACCAGGTACTTGATGTCGTCGGAAATGAGACGCCGAGCGGGCTTGTCTTTGCCATCAAGTACGACGACACTTAGTGCGCCTCGGTCCGTCGGCCGCGAGGTACTCGGATTCAAACTCCGGATGCTCCTAATTCTGGGGGCGCTACAATCGGCTACGAAAGAAAACAAGATTGCATGACTAGAGCGGAGAATGAAATTCGGTCGAGTTGGAGAGCGGGCGGTCTCATTTTTCTTGCTCCGCACCAGCATACGTTTATCCTTATCCTATCGCTCGTTCTCGCTCCACCTTCTCTACACTCGTTCACCCTCGTCTTCATCGTCATGTTTGGTCGTCGTATCCTCGCCGCTGTTGCCTTGGTCGCTGCTGGTGCTCATGCCCAGCTCACCATCTCCAACCCCAGCCCGAGTTCCTGGTGGGGTACGTCCAGCATATTGTCTTTATGCTCTATTCTGACTCTTCTCCTACAGTTTCTGGCGAGGTTAACACAGTTGCTTGGTCTTGCGACACGTCTCCCTACTCTGCATACACCATCGTGTCGGTCTCGTCTTGCATTGTTTTTCTTTCGCCTTGACTGACTCGGGGAAACCAGCATGTCCAACTCGAATAAATCCATCTTGTCTGCCCCTCTTGCGTTGGTTGCCTCCGTACCCAACTATGATTGCTCTTTCACCGTCAACGCGCAACAGTCGAGCCAGACTCCCTCGACGACTTGGACCCTCTCCCTTGCGGACATCACGAACCTCACCAATGTACGTCTCTCCTTCCCTTTGTTTGCCCGCTTTTCTCTTGAACTTGCTTGGAACAAATGCGCTCAACGGACGTTGTCCTGCAGGTCTACGCCTCGACCCAGTTTGAAATCAAGGCGTTTGGTTCACCTTACCCCACGTCCACCACGAACGCATCTGGCTCCGCGACTGGTACAGCTGCTGGAGCGTCGTCGACGTCGTCGAAAAAATCGGGTGCGGCTGCCAAGTACATACCCTTCGGGATGGGCATGGCTGCCGCCGCGCTCCTCGGTCTGGTCGTTGCGTGAGGGGAGGGGTGTGCAACATCGTGGACTCGAGACTCTGGATGCTTTTTTTTTCGTATACCCTACGCAGAGACACCATCACGAGCGGGATGATAGCCCCCCCTTTTTCTTTCCATTTTACCCCTTGGACTTTTTTTCCCTCTTGAATGTAAATGTTGTTGGGGCGTGGTCTGTTTTTATCTAGACGCGACCTCGTTGACATCTTTTACCCGACCTGTTGTTGTTCGTGTCGTTGCCCGCGATATGGAGGTCGTTTTCTAATGCCAACTCGTATCCGAACCGCCGACTTTCACTCGACGAGAATGCGAGAGCGAGAAAAGACTCGAACTACATTTCAGGCTGGATTGTGGAATAGACTTGAATCTTGATCTTAGATTTGAGACCGTGCAATCACGCAACTTTCATTGATCCGGGGTCCAAATGTAGCGAGCACTGAGACATGATGAATGATGGGCTCGGATGGGTGGCCGAAAGCACAATATTATTGTTAGGTCGTCCTACCTACCCAACTATTTGATTTGCTGTAAGACCTTTTGGGACACTTGAACATATTAGTTTGCCGTATCCAGGTTGACCGCCATTGGCAACGCATAACATGTATCTCAGTTTGGGTGATATCGTTCTCCCCCGTCTTCACCGCCATGTTTGATCGTCGCATCTTCGCTGCAGTGCCGGTGCTCAAGCCCAGTCCCAGTCTCTCACTATCGGGCTCTCAGCGGGGGCGTCCAACACATCGTCGTCGCGCTCTATTTCCGGTGAGCCCAACACAGTGTCCTGGACGTGCGACATCTCGGTCTCGTCTTTCATTGGGTCTTCTTTTCCGCCTCGACCGACTAGGAGGGGAAACCAGCCTCTCCAGCTCGGATGAATAAAATCCATCCTGGCTGCCCCTCTCTCGCCGACGTGTCCGAGCTAGACTCGTCGTGAACGTCGCGAATGTGTATCTCGACGCTCCGTCCCGTGCCTGCACCGATCCCCCCAGATTGGCGTGTCATCGTGGGTACCGCGACCGGACACAGCTTGCGGCAGCCTCGGCCGCCCCCTCGGTCTGATCGTCGCGCGGACTCGGGTCTTCGTGATGGGACGGATTCGAGACTTTTGGATGGTACCGTACGCGACGAACGGTACGAATCGTCTGGGACTGACTTTTTTAAAAAACGTTGTGACCTCGTTGATTGGGTGACTTTTCTTCGAGGTGTTGTTCGTTGGGACTCGAGCTTGCCGGTGTCATGAGCGGAGCAATCGATGCACTTCTGAACTGCGATGATCTATTGCAGACTTCACCTAGACTTGCTCCGGTATCACTCTGTGATGATCAGAGAACCTGTGATAGTCGCCATCGCACTGCCTTGATAAAGATCTTGCTCGGTCTGGGAACGGAGGCAAAGTGGACGCTAACATTGTACAAGATGCATGTGTATTTCACGTTCGTTCCTATCTAGACGGTGCCACACTCTGCAATCTTGATCACCTTGGACGTTTTTCCAGATTGACTGCCGAACTTTTCGACCGCCTTGACGACGTCCATGCCCTCCACGACTTCACCTACACGGGAGAGTGAGTCGGCAAATCCGAGCACGACAACCATCCACGTACCAAAGACGACGTGTCCGCCATCGAGCCAAGACGTGGCGGCGGTGGTGATGAAGAACTGGGAGCCGTTGGTGTTCTTGCCAGCGTTGGCCATGGACAAGATTCCAGGCTTGGTGTGCTTCCTGCTAAAGTTCTCATCTACAGCAAACCCGCGTGAGACCGCGACGTCCGGGCGCGAGAAAAAAAGAGAGACGAATCACCTGCAAACTTTTCGCCATAGATCGATTTACCGCCGGTGCCGTTGAACTTGGTAAAGTCGCCGCCCTGGAGCATGAAGCCGGGAATGACGCGGTGGAATATGGATCCTTCGTAGCCGAAGCCATGTTTGCCCGTGGCGAGCTCGCGAAAGTTTTTGGTCGTCTTTGGGACATCGTTGTCGTACAGCTGGAAGACGACACGACCGGCTGCTTCGTCGTTGATCGTGATGTCGAACTGGGCGGTGAGTGAGCGTGCGATCTGGATGGATCGCGGACGGGACGACACGCACGTAAACGTTGGCCATGGTGGATCGAGTGAGAGAGATAACGCGACGAGCGACGTGCTTTATCAAGGGGTCATCGGACAATGCCGGGCAACAATTCAAATAATACAAAAAAAGAAATTTCGGACGAAAAAGACCATTTTTTTTGCTGCGATTTCAACACATCACTCGGATCGATCCGTGCACATGACGTCATCTCTCCTTCCAAATTGGGAAACCTCCACGACGCACCCAATCGCCTTCCTCGCGCGATTCGTCTACCAAAAAAAAAGACTCGTCGGCACGCTTGGGGCTAAGACTCGAAACGAACCGCTTTCAAGCATGCCCTTGTCGCGGGATACCGCTCGCGGACGTCGTCGACGTCGATCCGCGCTACGTCGTCCGAGTCCTCGTTGACGAGCGTCATGTCCGAGTCCATCATACGGACCACCTCGTCCTCTTCCTCCGCTCCTGCGGCGGGCGGTGGATTCACAGACGCATCGGTTCGCTTCTTGCTCGCCATCGGTGGAGGCATGTATGTAATGACACGTCGCGTTGGCGTCTTCGGCGGCCTCTGCGATACAACTCCAAGAAGCGGAAGGCGGAAGCCCCCCGACTGCCCCACCCCAGTCAGTTTCGGTTTCGCCGCACGCTTGGCCGACGCGCCCGTCTTTCGCTTTAGCGTCGACCACTCCGCGTCCGGGTCGTCGTCTTGCCCAAAGTCGTAGGCGGTGGGGAGTCGCGACGCGTCCAAGAGCGGCTTTTTGCATGGTGGTGTGGGTCCGGGCGAAACTGCCCGCCTGCGTTTCGCTTCTGGTGTCTGTGTATTCGCGGGAGTGGCGCCTTGCCGAGGTTCAGGAAAAGCCCGGGCCTGACGTACGTCACGGTTCCCCTGGTCTAGCGCATTCATTAGCCACATTGGTGCCGTTCCTCGGTCCTCGTTTCTCGGTAGCGGTTGATCGCCGTCGGTCTTCGTGAGCCGATTACTCGAACGCGGGGGCGGCGGTAAAGGTTGGCGCACGGCGTGCGCTGGCGAACAAGAAACGCCTCGATATACTTGCCAGATGCCAGGGTTGGAGGACCTTACCTGAGCCTGGGCCATGCAACCGAGCGCCGGGAGGACTATCGCGCAGCGCGGGGCGACCCCCGACGGCACGACCGACAGCCGCGGCCAGGGACGGATGGGCGACTCTATGCGTGCCTGTAGGTTTGAGCAGAGGGTCGGGAATGGTGGATGTATGCGCTGAACTTTGACGGATGGTGGGTCCAGTCGGTCGTGGACGCGTATCGCAGACCTGGCGTAAGGTCTCGTCCGATGAGGTTTTGTCGCTGGAAGCATCCCCAGGCTTGCTGACGTCCGGGTGGCCGGCTCGCTCGGCCTGTTTCTTGAATGCCTCAACGATGGGCTTGGAAAGGGGTTTTGGGCTAGGCGTGGGGTTCTTGGCCTGGACCGATGGTGGTTTTGGACGGGATGCGGCGTTTATGCGGGCGATGCTCCACGGATTTGGGCAATACTCGACGGCCTCGTGTCTGCTCGAGAGGTCCATCTCGCGGACCAGTCGCTCGTGGTCGTGGGTCGCATTGGCGTCGATGT
>JBBPJX010000333.1:0-18195 GCA_038088955.1 Neotropicomus parvogracilis
CCCGCAGTGATATGAAGCGATCGTGGCCGGTCACCTGAAAAATGAACCGGGGGGGTTAAAGATAGGGCAGGGCAGAGGTTGCGGCGGGTCTCACGTACATTTCCCCCAGTTTTACGTATTTGTGAGCGGAAGGCCTTCCTTTCTTCCTGCCCCGCCCCTTGGTTTTGTGCCTCCCGTACTATTCTCGGGTACATTACAGAGCCCGAGATACGGGGGGGCAAAGGATGCGTTTAATGAAATGCGTCTTCGCCGAAGGCATCCGGTGGGCGGTATGGCGGTGGAAGAGCTGAAGCTCGAGACTGGGGTTAATCCACCGAGCCCGGGATCGACGTTCTCAAGGGAAGAAAAAAAAAGGCAGTGACATGAAAGTTCTTGGTTGCAAGGACTCGGGCGAGCAGGTCGTTCGTTTTCGTTCTGCCTCTAATTTATTCACCCACGCGGCGTTGTTTGGTTCCGTCCAAATAAACCTCGCGGTCCTCCCCATATTTTATGGTTCGAGTCAGTGGGTTCACCGCGTCCGTATTGGCGTCGAACGAGAGTTTTCGAACGGGTCTGTGCAATCCTGGAAATGTACCAGGATGGGGAACACTGCACTGCACGGATGCCCTTGGCCCGAGATAGCGCGCTCCTTCGCATCCATCCCACGGATTCCCCCCAAAAATACCCTCGACTGCGCCCAGATCCCATCTTATCTTTTCCGACATCCTTTTTGCGTTGTGGAATTGGTCATGCCCTCGTACAGGGATCGTGCCTTTTTTTCGCCTTCTTCTCCCAACACGTTTCGGACGACATGACAGTGAAAAGAGGGTGCTTGCGCCTTTTCCCCTCCTGACTCAGTGCAAGCTGCGATCATTCGATGGGCTCGAATGGTAGCGTATCAACGCACGCATGCGGTGATGATGCCACCGCCAACCCTCCGCGTCAGGGTCCGCGCGCAGCCGGCCTCAGACACCTTTGTTGGCGGCCATGTCTGATGTTCACGTTCGTTCCAGGGGGAGATCTGGATCTCGGTGTCCCCCGGGGTACGCTGACGCCATTCATAACGACCTGTCAGCGTGTATGTGGAGATCGTCCTCTAAAGTAAGTACGCGGTCCCTCCGCTAACGTCACGTCTCTTCCTCTATTTTGGTTGTGTGCGAAAGTGCCGATCAGGAAGGACGAGCAAAAGGGAAGGGAAGGGGGGTATGAAGCCGGGTGGAGTTGGTAAATGAAACGTGAAGGCCGAGCGTGCGTGTCGCCTTTGGGGTACTAATTAAATAACGTTCGACTCGTCGTTTCATATGCACGAGGACTCGGTCGTTCTCACCCTCTGCGACGACTCGTACTCACAGCCTGGTACGGGTGGTTCTTCAGCGATATTGCTGTACGACCTAGACCGTCCGGAGCGACGGGATAAGATCAGGTCCGCCGGAGCGAGGCACCGCATCGCATGAAGTTCCACTCGCGGGCGCAACGAGTGTCGAAATAGTGCCATCGAACACGTGTGTCCAAATCCTCCAGACTGAGTTCCAGGCTCATTAATCATTGGCCATCGGTCCTGTCGGGCGAACGTCCTGTGCCACTTGGACCTGATCCTCGCCGATAAAAACGGTCGATTATCGTCGATTCGTTCGGATCCAAATTGTCATCAGACAAATATCAGACGATTGGAGGTCCGCTGAAAAAACGGGCGTGTGCGGAACAGAAACACTACATACAGCATGCTACCAGCGCCGACTCGTGGTGGCAAGGCTGCATTTGAGACGCACGTGGACTTGAACATATTTCTATATTTGGAAATACTTGCGGACGCCCTTCTGGCCACTTGAGCCACGACCACGACCGTCTTGGCCATCTCTTGTCCGACCTTGTCTAGCACCGGCTTACATCCTGTCTCGCTGAGCGCGGTTACGAACAGTTCCGGTTATCTATCTCCATCCAGTCCAGTGCTTGCACACGCCGCCCTTTGTGGCCAAGGTCCATTTCTAATGCTATAGGGTCTTCCGTTTGTCTCCGACTCCGGCACGATCGCTATGCAGTACTGTGAATATCCAATGCTCGTCCACGTCCAACCGAACACGCACGACACGCCGTCCCCGTTACAGGTACGGGCGTGGGTGTCTTTCATTTTTCCGACCGACCGCACGCGTCGTTCGACGCCGCTGCTCCTTTTGAGTGGTGGCGGACGATCAAGTTTCACAGTTTGGAAATTAGTTTTCTCAGATCGCGCTCTGACCACCTTTCTGTATCACCTTGTCATCATATTTCCGTGGACAGGCGTACCGTACGTTCGTACGTCCTCGGTGTCCGTCGCCGTACGCGTTTGCAGGCAGGGGGGCTTGCCGTCGGTGACCACTGACGGTACCGATGCGGCCATGGACGCGTCCAGATCCAGGATTTCGTGTGGCGTATAGCGAATACGGGATACGGAATCTATCGACTTCGCAGTCCGAGTCCCAGATTCACCAGCAACTGACCCCCAAAAGTTTGTCAAAAGCCTGAAGGTTTCGCAACGCCCGTCACCCGCAGAGCATCAACGAAGGTTATCATTGTCGTTATCAACCATCGTTCTGTCACCCTACCGGGGGCGTCGTGGACGAGCGCAGAAGTCATCTTTGCAACGGAAGCGGTGCCGAACTGGAATGGAAGGTGGAGTTTGTTCGATGATGCCGGTGGCGCTCGACTAGGGGGTCGATTTAAGACCCGGTGCTCAGCGCCCAGGCATGTAGCTCGGCCAGGGTTCCAGGCACATACGGTTCGGATTACACGAGCAATTCCTGTTTCCATTTCCATCGCCATGACCAAGGCGTTGTGATATCGTGACGCTCTTCCATCAGGGGTCGTTCCTTCCTTCACACATGCAGTAGCAATGAGGCAGGCGTCCCCCCTAATCCTTATCGTAGTACTGCGTCAGATATTGCTGGCATGACGTCTAGGATTCGCATGGGTTGCTTCCTCGATTGCATCATTGCGGATGTGGCTGAATTGCGCCGGCCAGGTATGGCTCACTCGAGGACTCGTGACAGACCAAGGTGCGTGGCATGTATTGGAGAGTTTAATGAACTTGCCATCTCGTGCGACGTCTGGGGTACGACGTTCTTCGAACCACATTACCCCATGACCGACTTCTCCTCAGGTCAACCACGCATGTCGTCAAAGTCCGCACTCTCGCCGGAGAGTCCCTTGGTGCTGCAACGGTAGCCATCGAAGGTGCGTACGAGCTACTGTATGGAAGGGTCTTGTGGCTCAGTGTTCAGATGAAAGCCGACGAACGAGCGAGGATGATTCTTCGACCCGGAGATTTTAGCCGCTCCGCACGTTAGCTACATGCGCTCGACGCACTCAGCATTTATCCAGGGCACGACGCGAACGCTATTTACTAGTTGCGCACCCGCTCGACCGCGGTTTGCGAGAAAAAACGGACATGCTCTATCGCGAAGTCGACCGTGGGCTGGCAGCGAGCCGGTTTAGTCAATGGCACAGAGCTGCAAGAGTAGCAGCAGCAAGGCTCGAACGCATACACGGAGTTTTCGACGGTGAGAATGTCTCGCCGGGATGCGATGTCGAATATTTAAAAAAAGCCTTAGGAACGCGTTCTAGTTTTGCACCGACCGACCCTGTGTGCCAGTTATGACCCTACCGCCCGGTCCACCGAAGGAGCGTTCTCGGCTCGTCGGGTTCGAGTTCGAGTTGCCGACACGATCTGGTACTTTGAAATTTGCCGGCGTTTGGTGCCTCAAGGTCTCGTTGCTCTCACCCCGTGTCGTCGTTCACGCCCACGAAGGAGGATCGTTTCATTCGATGTAGATTCTGGGCACCGAAAAAATTCGCACGTCGTGTCTCCCGGTTCACCTGCCAGTGCATCACGACGCGAGGGTTTCCCTAGCCTGTGTGTTCACCGGCACTTTTCCCGAGTGGTGTACGTTCCGATGACACGGGCCGCAACGACCCAGGGATCCTGGACCAAAGACTTCGATCAGACCTTCCGACCGATCCCCTGAGCGACAGTACTCTACGATGGAAAGCAATGGCTCCCAAAACAAAGAGAATCTGCATGGCGAGCAGTACAAGTCCGCTTCCGTGCCGGACGGTTTCCATGCGGGTCGTGGCGATAGGTGCGTACCCCCCCCGGTCCGAGCTGCCGCCGCGACGCTGACGTTGAAGCGGCCGTGGGTCCATCAAGATCAGGCAAGGACTGCCCGCCGAACCTCGAGGCCGCGTTACGTGCTCGGCGTCTACGGGGGGGAAGAGGACCCAACGGCGAATTACTAGATGTGCATCTCCGCCCCGGCTTTTTATGAGAAAACGATGGAAGCGTTCTGTCTCGCTGGCTCGCCGTCCCGCCCCTCCCTTCCCGTACGTAGACTGCGCCAGGATTCCGGGCCTGATTCCGAAAAGCGGATGTTGTGTCTACCACGTTCGGCGGATTACGGTGTATCCATTGACGACCCCAGGCTCCCTCGGACCCTTGTCGACTGCGATCTTCTCTGATCAGTCCCGACGTCCTCAGCGCCTCACGAGAACTGGGAGATCGCATACAAGGGATAGACGAGTTGAGGGTTGGAGGGTACGGGCTCCAGAGCGAGCTGTTCGACAAGCTGCGTACTCTCAACTTAGTCGCGGTCTTCTTTTTTTTTTTCTTGTAGCTTTTTTTAAAAAAGTCGATCTGTGTTGGCTGACGGATCAGATCGTGTAATTCTTGATGCAGAACGTTCGTCCATGTCGCTCATCGAATCCCTTGCTGGGTGGCGAGGGTGGTCCTCCCAGTGGTCCATACCACTGGGAGTCATGGCAGCGCACAGGTACCGGTGGGTGCCCAAAGGAGCCCCGTTTTCCAGCACGACCTGTGGGAGCGCTCCCATTCCAGGCATCGCTGGATCCTTGTCCCCGAGCAGGAAGCCTCCCCTCTCCACACTCATCCATCCCGCATCGCAACCCATCTATCTGGGGTCGCGCCCTCCACATGGCCCCTTGCCGCTTCTGTGGACTAGCCAACTCCCTAGATAGGGCTTAAGATGGGTAGCCGGTACCCTAAACAGTCTCGGAAGGGCGACGGTAGGGGTAGGGATAGCCCTCTGATGAGAACTTTCGCAGGCTCGAAACAGTTCACCCAACCCATTCCCCTTACCTGCCCATACTCGTACCGTAGCTGAGAGGCGCTCCCTCTCATAGCCCGACCCCAATCCTCGGAGAGGGGTGCCCGACGGGCGAAGCAGTCAGACAGCCCGAGGATCCTCCCTCGCACATGGACGTCCGTCACTCGCCGCACGTCGTGCTGTCTGGTGGTATCTTGCGGCACACACGGCGAACGGCCCGACACGTACTTGTTTCCTAACCCGTCTAGTGTCGACTAGCAGTTTGACCGTCGGTTTGCTCGTCGTCCCCCCACGCTCTTCCTGCACGCATACGGTTCCATCAAAAGAATGATGCATTTGGGGATCCCATGCCGTGCCGTGCCAGCGGTCGCTCGTCTTGCGTTCTGCAGGGATACATACTGAGACAAAAAGGATCGGGTGGTAGTGTTTAAACAGAGAAAGATACAGGGAAAGAAGGTGGTGGGGAGGGAAAGGAAGGCGGAAGGCGGAAGACGAGAGACGTGTACGTGTGGGTGAGTGGGACGGCGTGCTGCGGGTCAACTACGTGTGAAGATGGCAAAAAAAAAAAAATACAGTCCAAGAAAAAAAGACGGCATGTGCGTGTATACCACACTACCGCAAGTCCACGATCTCGAGCGGCATGTCCTTCATCTGTACATGGCCCTTGTCCGCATCCTTCATGAATAACGATATGCCGGAAAAACGCGGTGTCAAGAAATAAGCTAGGCAAGAAAATTGATAAGACGTACGGTGTAAATAGGAACATCAGGATGCGGGTGGAAAGCCTCCTTGGCGTGACAATTCAGAATTGTTTGTAGACCAGGCGGATCCGTTAGACGAAAGATCCCAAAGCTGCAGAAATGTCAAGATCAGACAAACAACCTACACGAGGACGAATAGAAAACATACTTTGGCGTGGATTTAGGCGCACAGACAACGGCAAAGGATTCGGGAAGCATACGCTGGAAGCCCGAGTGGGTATGCAAGTCGACCGAGGACATGAAGCCTGTACACGCACGCCGAGGCAGGGTGAGAAAAGGATGTCCGAGGACGACCCACCAGATACTCACATGACTGCGATGGGTGGGTGTGGATCTAAAGAGCATGTTTAGCGCGACCGCGATCGTTCTCTATCAAGCCCTCAACTCACCCATCCAAGCGTGATCAACGATCGTTCCTCCGTAAACTGCATCACCAGTTCTTCTTCATCCATCGTACACGTATCGCTCGTCGAATGCTGTCTAGGAATCAGCAACGTCGTCACGACGTACTTGCCTTTTTGATCCCTTCCCAATAACAGTCCACATGTTTCACGGTTTCGCGAAGTGTTGAGAGCGGCGATGGAAAGGAAGCGTGGGAGGCAGTCGCGTGGGAGGGACACTGTCTTGAGTTCTGGAACGACATCTTCGCTCATGCGCTCTCGGGTGATGCGAGCAGACTCTTGGGAGGCTGTGCGGAACCGTTCGCCATCGGCGTGAAGCGGAGGTGCAGGTGGCAGTGGCGGACGGTGCGTTCGAGAGAGGGTCGAGAACGTTGCAGTGTATTGGCTACCAGGTGGTCCGGACTGGGGGACAGCAGCGGGAGCGGAAGGACGAGGAAGGGCATCGGGGGGGTAAAGGTGGGTAGATGACGCCTTGGACGCGTCTGCAATGAATAGCAGGGAAGAAGGCCCCACTTCAGAAGGTTTGAGTGTGGGATAAGTAAACATGGATTGTAAGGAAGGCGTGTAACCTTGGGAAAGTTGGTGTTGCGACATGAGCTGCGGGTATCGAATGTGTCCGTCTGGCGGTGCGGGTGATGTAGTCGTGACTGGTATTGGGTATGAAAGTCTGGAATGGAAGAGAGGTTGGGTAACGTGTGCTCCCTGTGATGGCCTAGTTACGTACCCCTTCACAGATGGCGGCTGATGCCTGTTGCAATTGCAATGTCGGGATGAGAATGGAAATGAAGGTCATGATAAGGCTAACCTTGTCGGACTTTCTAGTGGCATGGAAGGCGGAAGGGCGTCTTCATAGACTGGTTCTACACCCCTCGGTGAAGGCTGAGCAAAATGATACGCGGGGTTCGAGGGCGCAGGCGCATATGAGGGTGAAGGAAGGACACTGCGGCGAGCTGCGCGGGACGCAGCCTCTGCTTCTTGTTGACGTTTCAGAATGCCTTCCTGCTCTCTATGTCGTCTCCGTTGAATCTCCTCTTCTTCACGTCGCTTTGCTTCTTCTTGGTAATGCCGGGCGTCTTCACGTCCACGTTCTCGCCGTCGTTCACGTTCTTCGCCACTGACAGGGGTGACAGGTTCTGAACCAGATTTATCCGACTTGTCTCGTCTAATGAGGGACGATTCGCGAGAGACATTTGCAGCACGTCTTGCAGCTGATAATGCATCCTCTTTCTTTCTGCTCGACGCGGTGTCGATCTGAAGCCGACGAAGCTGAGCGACGGTCTTTGGCTCGACTGCCTTGTAAAGCGCGTCGCTCGAGCGTCTCGCTTCATCTCGCCTCGCCTCTTCCCGTCTTAATTGAGCTTCACGTCGTGCTGCCTCGTGAGCCTGCCAACCTGATTCGTCATAGTCGGGATGCCGATCGGGTCGAGAATCGACTTTCATGTTCACACCAGCGTCCAGTGCAGCACGCACGGCGGCCGCTTCTTCAGGGTGCTGCACTGCCCAGCGTTCATAGCGATCGACGAGAATGGGTTTTATATCACCCAATTGTACGAGGATGTCTTGACCGTTCTGTGACGCAGATAAGTCAGCGCAAGTTCACACAAGCGTAATCGAAGCGGGCACGTGAGACGCCCAGCCATAAATCGGGCGTGAGCACTGCGTCCATCCATCTGACCGTGAAGCGAAGAAATCACAAGAGCAAGGGATGTCGATATGGGATGTGCTGCGGACTCACGAGGCCAAGGTTATGGCGTTGCGTCGAGGTTAAGAGCGTGAAATACTCCTTGTGCGATGGAAGTCTCTCAAGAATGATGGTAGCTGCTTTTGCGAACTCGATAAAGGCAGATTCGAGGTCGCCCGCCTCATGGTAGGCTCTACCAGCCTTGCGGAACCCATCGGCGGCTTTGAGCCATTGCTTCAGGCCTTTTGAAGGGTCCCACAAGTTGTGTGTAGCGCGATTTGCGAGCTCAGCGATGCAAAATGGTCTGCGCGGGGACGAGGAGGACTGTGGGGACGAGCGGGCGTACGAGGAGGCCATGGTACTTGGAGGCAGAGCGTTGACAATAGCGCTGGCAGCTCACATCTCGACTAACTTGGGTTGCCTTTTCCGGCAACCTAACCATCACTCGACCACTGACCACCAACTAACCCAAATTTCGTAGATGCGGTCCGTCGAACAGCGGCGTCAATGGACGTTCGTTACTGCCGTATTTCTGCTGTTCATGCTGGCGGGTCTCTTTTCAGCCCGCAAAAACCGCGAAACTGCCGGCCGAACAACTTCCGACTCGCACTGGCTCTCGCCCAACTGGCTCCCGCTCGGCGCGCGGAGCACTGACACGATCACAGAGCACCCCATCACCGCACTCATGGCTGATGCCAAGGTCGCGTTCGTGAATCTCCTCGAGAAACAGAGCAAAACTCTTCCCCAGGCCGTCGCCGAGTACAAGCGCCGTTACGGTCGTGATCCACCTCGCGGATTCGACGACTGGTGGGAATTTGCAATGGACCAGCAATTCAAGCTCGTGGACGAGTTTGACGCCATCTTCGAGGACCTTGAGCCATTTTGGACCTTGAGCGGCGAAGAATTGCGGCGAAGAGCGTACCAGGTAGAATCGGCTAGTTCTGCTCGAGTTGGATCAGCGCTGATGGTATGGACAGATGGGCCACTTGCCTTCCGTCGACCTCGTGCGCATCCAAGATGGCGAGGTGTTCACCGTCAAAATCGAAAAAGCCTACGTCGACACAGAGCGTGGACACCGTTCCCTTGGGTTTCGCGAATCGATTGAAAAGTTTCGACACAAGGTACGTGGAACCCCGAGTGTCGCTCGTTTGTGAGGCAATGTTGATTTTGGTTCCGTTCCCAGCTTCCCGACATGGATTTCCCGATCAATGCGAAAGCAGAAGGTCGAGTGCTCGTCCCTTGGGAACATTTGCAATACCCAAATCTCACGGTTCAGGGCCCGTCCGGTATGCAACCGTCGCATTACATGTTTATGCACTCATGACTGGGCTACCCAGGTGGCTTGGCGATGATTTTGAACGACTTCACGCCTGACTGGCGGGGTCAGGGCAGCGTGTGGGAGGCCTACCGACGCACGTGTCCTCCCGGTAGCCCGGCGCGACGACTCTATAGTTCCTATCGCGATATGAATGCTCAGAAACGCAACGCGCTTCTGGAAGGACCAGAGAGCTCAGACAACCCCTTTGCATTTGTCAAGACGGTCGACGATGAATATGATTTTTGTGAAAACCCTTGGGCTCATTATACACAAGGACACTTTTTCTCTGATTGGCGAACAGTTCACATCCTATCTCCCGTGTTTTCTCCCGCGAAAGCCAAAGGATTTGGTGACATTAGGATACCCAGTCACTACTACCAAGGAGCGCACCCTCGATATTCATACGCATACGACCCTACTACCAGACTTACCAAAGAAATTGACGACATGGAAATGCCTTGGGACCAGAAGAGCGAGCTCATCTTTTGGCGCGGTGCCACAACTGGAGGAGGCAGTACACCACCGGGGTTCACGCCAACGTACCAGCGACACAGGTATCTATTGTCTCAAGCCTATCATTAGACTCATCACGACTTACGCTGCTCTCAGGTTCCTCCACATGGCGCACGAGAGTGCCTCTAGCAATATGACGATCGTGCATGCTTCCCCTTCGCAGCCTGATGCCTTCATTTCGACCACCGTCTCGACCAAAGATGTCAACAACGACATCATGGACGTGGCATTTGTCTCCTCTGTCGGCAGCTACCCCGGTGGAGAAGAGGAACTACGCAAAGTACACCGTTTTGCAGACTCGGTGTCACTGGGCAAGCATTGGTCATACAAATACCTCGTCGATTTGGATGGAATGTCCTACTCTGCGCGTTTCATGGCATTTCTGGCGTCGGATAGCGTCGTGCTCAAGTCGACGGTGTACAAGGAAATCTTTTCGGACTGGATACAGCCATGGTAGGTCGTCCTGCCATTAGTGGCTGCTCGAGTTCGAGTGCTGACGTGCGCCTTCGAGGTTACATTATATACCGGTCTCGTCATCGTATTCGGAAGTCTACAACATTCATGCATATTTTTCCGGGCCTTCAGAGTCGACGATAGACATCGCGAAGGTGTCTGCGGAAAGAACAGACGATTGGGAGGCAGTCAAGGCGGAGAGGGACGCACAGTTGCGGCAGATTGCGAGGGCTGGAAAAAATTGGAAAAATACCATCGGACGTACGGTCGACTTGGAAGGTTCGTGCTGGGCCTCAATTTTGGACATGGGCTGATCTAGTGAACAGTGTACGTCTACCGACTGTGCTTGGAGTATGCGCGGCTTTGGGCGGACGATCGGGACGCTATGAGTTTCGTGTTGTGATGTTCTTGGTGTCATTCTTGGTTTTCTGACCTCGTCGCTGTGTGCAATCGTCATCGCGTTGTATCATTACCCCAGGGTAGCTGGTCATATAGACTTACAGGACCAGTCCATGATTACGTAAAAAGCCCTTCACACTGGAAAGACGCATCTAGCTTGGCTTGAGCTAATATGAGTCTGCCGACTTCTTCAAAGGTGACCACGACTATAAAACCAGCCAAGTCCAAGTTCGGTGCGCCTTCTCAGCTTTCACAGTCGAGTCGCAAAGGAAAGCGAGCATGGAGAAAAAACATTGATATCCAGCCTGTCGAGGAGGGACTGGAAAGTCTTCGAGTAGAGGAACGAGTCGTCGGGTGAGCGAGCCCTAGAGACGTCCACCCCAACGCTGACCCTGCGCGTTGCACAGCTCGATATTACAAAAGCAGACGGACGATCAATTGTTCGTTGTCGACACCAGGGGCGACGAACAAGGTGAGTCGTTCGTGATCGAATCCAAACTCGGCCTGACCGCTCTAGTTCGAAAATCGTTGCCTCGATACTCGAGGCTGCAACTGACGTCCGCCAAAATTATATCGCAGCGGTCGGCCGTGCCTGCTGTCGTATCACGCCTAACGAGACCGTCCGCGGCGAAAATTTCACGCGCCGACAAGGAGAGATTGTTGAGGATTGCGAGACGTCCTCGAAAGGGCCCGCTTAATGCATTTGTGGATCCAACGGAGTTTGGGGCGGGGAGTGCTGCCATCGACGTCTCGTATGCCGCCAAACATAGCGGAGGACGCGACCTGTGGGACGCGCCGACCGTCGAGGAGATCGTGCCGGACGGACTGGAGACGGTCCGAAAGCGCCCGGTCAAGGTACGATGTTTTGTTTCTTTGCGGCCACGGACTCACCGTCCGTGTGGCGGTAGAAACCCGACCTCGATCACCCGCGAGACGTGATCGACGTGCCTGCGGTATCTGTTCCCCATCCAGGTGCTTCTTACAATCCACCAGCACAGGCACACGAAGAGCTTCTTATGGAAGCCTACAAGGTCGAGCAACGAAGACAAGAAGAGGTTGATCGTCTTCTGGAGGCACGAAAGAAAATAGAGGAAGCACGCGCGTTCGCCGCAAACGACGTTATAGAGGGTGTCCCTTCTGGGATGGTCGTTGATGAGATCAAGGACGACGGCGAGGCGATCGCCAATACGCTCGCCGTAGTACCCAAAAGATTGCCTGGGAAGAAGACTAAGCAACAGCGTGCTCGCATGGCGAAGCAGAAAGCGGAGGTTCGAATTGGAGACGACATTCGATTGTGACAATGACAGACTGAACGGACGATGACAGAAACACGCATTGGCTGAGAAGGCCCTTCGAAAACGCATCCTCAACTCGATCAATCAGGTCAAGACGTTTCGTTCTGATCTCACCAAGATTGCGGACGCCCAGCAACAAGCTCGGCTAGCGCGACAGCTCGCGCTGCGGCTGAAGCTACGAAAAGGCCTCGCTGGCCAACGACTTGGAAAGTACCGAATACCTGAAAACGACGTCGACGTGCAGATCGGGGAAGACTTGAGCGAGAGCCTCAGGAATCTGAAGGTATGCGTACGACTGGTCGCTATGACAGGCATTTCGTTGACGCATTCTGTAGCCTGAAGGAAACCTGTTCCGCGATCGGTTTCTGAACCTTCAACAGCGTGCGTTAATCGAGCCACGCGTCCCCATACTGTGAGTACTTTCTCCACTTTGATGGCGTTGCACTAACTTTGCGGTTTTGCAGGCCAACGAAGCGCAAAGCGAAGCCAAAGGAGTACGAGAAGCATGCATGGAAACGTTTCGAGTAGATACTTACATTATCGTTGAAAGATGCCCTGGGCAAAAAAAAAGAATTGGACAAAGAAAAAAAGCACTGGACACTGTGGGATTCGAACCCACGACCTCACGCAGTCAAGTATGCGAAGCGTGCGCGCTACCAACTGTGCCAAGTGCCCGCAATCAAGTGTGCCGCAGGTGGGAGCAGAATGACAAATTAGGACCGCCGACGCTCCTAATTTACGGCGAGACCTTTGGCTTTGGATCGTCGCCAACATGATGGACGTCGACCCGATCGATTCTGAAATTGCGAACCAGTACGCGACACAACCACAAAGACGACGACAAGCCCGTCCCGTCGACGAAGCACATCCCTTTGATCTCGACGCCTACATCGCCAGCTACACGGGCAAGTACGTCCACGTCCATGCCCGACAGCGCTCACGGACTGCACGCAGGTCGGACGGCCGTAGACAGACTCCTCGCTATCACCGCCTCATGCCCTTCCATCGCCCCACAAGCGCTCAAACTCGCGTTCAACCACATCTACCGCCTCCGCGACCCGTCGCTCGTCCAGGTGGCCTTGGGGGCGTACGCTGGCGCTGCGGCGTTGCCAGAGGGACAGGGATTGCCACCCGCTGGCGACGTCGTGACCGTGGACACCGCCTGGGTCGAGGAGGTGACCAAGAAGAACGTCGCGGAGCGTACAAAGTTGGAGGTGGAGCTCAAGACGTACGCGAACAACATGATCAAGGAGAGCATTCGGGTGCGTGCGTCGCCCTCCTCTCGTGCGGCCTGTGAGTGTTGATCCTGGCGGCTCGTTGTACAGATGGCGCATAGAGATCTGGGAGAGCATCATCGTGCCACTGGCGATTTCGGGTCGGCGTTGAAACACTTGACGAAATCGCGCGAGTTTTGTTCGACGAGTCAGCATGTGCTTGACATGTGTCTTTCCGTTCTCGAGGTACGTTTAGACTATGCCAGGTCTGTGGAGGCGATCGATTGTGTTTATAGCTCGTGATCGAGCAACGCAACTATTCCCACATATCATCGTATATTTACAAGGCAGATGCGGCCTTGGAAAGTACGACAGCAGCGGCCATGGGTAATGCGGAGACTGGCCCGAGTGTGGGTTCGGGTCAATCCACGTCCAAGAAACAGAATCCCGAGCGCGAGCAGGTGCAATCAAAGCTCGACTTCGCCATGGCTCTGTCGCATCTCGGTCAGGGAAATTATGAAAGGGCAGCCACGTTCTTCCTACGACTCGGCCCTCCGGAGCAACTTGGCGATTGGGTTGGCAAGGTGGGGAGGTTGCAGCCTTGGTAATTTGCGCGTCACTGACGTCGCCAAACGCTTAGCTCGTTGCTCCGGGTGATATTGCCATCTACGGCACGCTCTGTGCACTTGCAAGCCTGTCGCGCTCTGCCATCAAGGCGCAGCTCCTCCGAAACCCCGTTTTCTCTGCGTATATTGAACAAGAACCTTACGTTCGGGACGTCATACAAGCGTACATGTCCAGCGACTTCAAAACGACGCTCGATATTCTCTCCAGATATTCGGTGAGATCCCTATCTCATGTTTCTTCTTTCTTTTTTCATTTGCATCGACGTACCTTTGAAATAGACGAGACATTACATAGACATTCACCTTGGGGTCCACGTGAACGACGTGACTCAACATCTAAGGCAAACCACGGTCGTACTCTACTTCCAGCCGTTTGAGACAATTCGCCTCGACCGCATGGCGGCGGCGTTTGGTTGGAGTATCGAGGAGGTTGAACGGGAAGTCGTCACGCTCATTCAGAGTGGTCAAATTCAGGGACGAGTAGACAGCCAGAACAAGGTAACGAGCCACTGATCACAGTACGAGGCCATCTGGCATGATTCGTCCACTCGTTTTGTAGATTCTGAAGGCGAAAAAGACAGACCACCGCGCGGAACTGTTTCAACACGCCATGAAGACCGCGTTAGATATCCAGAGGACGAATCGGAAACTACTCTTGCGAATGCGACTGTGAGTATAGACGAGTGCTTCTGTGGGCTATCGCCTGATTCGTTTCGTTCGTGTAGACAGCAAGCGGACTTGGTCATTAAGAACCCCAAATCAAGACGGGAAACCCGGGAATTGCTCGACTCTCCCATGTCCATGGTAGATCTTGGTTGAGATGCAAGTACAGCATCATCATCTCGTACAGCGAAATGCAGAAATGTAAACATCGCGCGCGCGAACAGTGTGATGTATAAATTACAGCTATGAGTCCCCGAAATACTCGTTCACCAGCGCCTCTTTTTGTAGTTTGAGTAGCACGGCTTCCATTTCCCCACTCGTTGGCATTTTCGGTGGTAGGAGATCATCTACTGAGAGGAACGAGATATACGATGCTGCCAGCTGGGCATGTGCTTGCATCGAGTTCGGTGCAGGAGCTGGTGCAACCTGCTGTTGCACCGAATCGGTCTTTGATCGTTTGGGGTTTTCGGGTGAAGGGTCCTCCTCGTTTTCCATGCTAACATCCCCGTCGGCTTTCCGCTTTGAACCGTTGGTCGATGGTAGCGTGTTGGAAGGCGGTGAGTCGGTCGATTGTTTGGGACCGCGAGGAATGTCGGGTATGGGATCGTCCTCTGGGATTTCGAGCATCTCGCGAACACGTAGCTGTGCCTCCCGCCACTCCGCTTCCTCTGCCTGCTGCTCATACTCTATCAACTCGTTCCCCGACTGTGTCTCGTCCAAATCACCAAAGTAAGCTGGTCCTTGGTGCATAAACTTCTTGTAATACGCCAAGGCCTGGTTTTCTTCTTCTTCCTCTTTCTTTCGACTTTGGAACAGCTCGCGGACGCCGGGGAGTTCTTTGGCGCGACCAAAGTACCTATTTGATTGTCAGCGAGTGAGTGGAGTCAGATGACGTGAGGAAAGGGGTCGAACTTGTATCCTTTGGTACCGGGCACTTCTTTTCCGTCGTCGTCGAGCATTGCGACGTTCCGCCTGTAGTTCGCTCCGCCAAGCGCAATGATTTGGTTCTCCCAATGCCGTTTTTCCCGCAAGAGCTTGTTGATCTCATCGTTCAAGTCTCGCACTTCATAGTCTGTCAGACCGGCTGAGGGAGTGGCAAGTCGGGTGAGAGAGCGTACGCGCGCGAGGGTGGAGGGTACGTACAGTCCTGGATCTTGGACACTTTTCTGCTGATCTCGCGGAGGATTTCGCCTCGCCAGCGTTCGCACTCGCGCAAGCTTTTGCATGCGCTGGCCATCTTGGGCCGTCTGTCTGCACGGGTACCGAGCCCCAGCTCTGCCGCTTGGGCTTCGCGGAAGCGATAGAGCATGGACTGCGCCTTTTCTTCATTACGCGCCTAACTGTATCGTGAGTATGGCTCGATTTTTTCGAGGTAACTTATGGACGTGCCATGGTGGTGGTAGTGGAGGTATATGAGTAAGATGTTGCATTTGCATGTTTGTTTGGCAAGAGCTTTAGAAATAAACAAATCCACGATCCGATAGCCGACCCGTTCCACTCCTTCGCCTTCGCCTTGTAGTACGATGTCACCCCAATTCTCGGAAGAAGACATTGCGGAAGAACAAGCCCACTTTTCAAACGTCGTCGCTACGTTTCAACAATACGCTCAGCACTCGGTGAATTAAATTTCGTCCAGCAGTCGTGACGCTGACCCCTGCTTGGACCATCTAATCCCATACTTGGGTCGCCATCGTTCACAGCTGACAGCAAATAACCGTCGCAGAAAGGACCTTTACACGCTTCCTTCCGCAGACGTTGCGTTGCTAGATTCGATAGGCTACAAACGCAAACTCCAGGCGATCGACGCGGCAATCCTCGCAAACGCCGACTTTTTGCGCAAAATTGTCGCGAATCCGGAGATTTTCGGACATGATGCGGATGTGCCAGTTGCGGGCGAGGACGGTGCCGTTGAGGAGGACGGGACGTCGACGGATCCGCCGGAGCAGCCCGCTTCTCAACAGCCAACAGGAGGTAGGATGATTCGGAGTGTGCATCGTTCTCTTCGGGTTTGCCCATCGCGGTTTTTTAGGTGACGGAGGGACGCACACGCATATTCACTCGCACGACCGCTCCGACGCGAGAACGACACACCTCGGAAAACAGCATGGACAAGCACAGGCGAGATACAAAGCGACCGACTTTGACATGGACAAGTTGAGGAGCACGCTCAAGCAGTTCGTTCGCGATTGGAGCGAAGACGTGCGTGTTTTCGTGATTCGAGGTTTGTTTGATGTCCAACATGGATCCGTCGCCAGGGCAAAACCGAGCGTGATCTATGTTACGAACCAATGAAAAATGCCCTTGTGGATCATTTCAAGGATCGAGACGACAGGTCACACCATAATTTCCTGTAGGACGGACTGAACACTGACTGGGAAATTTTAGGCAAAACATCCGAGTCCTCGTCCCGGGAGCGGGTCTAGGGAGATTGGCGTACGATGTGGCGAAGCTTGGTCGAATGCATCCACTATCCACACTTGATCCCCGATACTGATACCGAGCACAAGGTTTCGCTTGCCAGGGAAACGAGTTCTCTCATTACATGCTCCTCTCTTCGTACCTCATCCTCAACAAGTGCGTTTCCAAGCTCCATCGCCGCCGACTCCGTCTAACCAACGACAACCAAGGACCGAGTCGATCAGGGAACACACCATATACCCATACATCCACTCGTTTTCGAATGTCCCTAGTAAAGAGGCACTGCTTCGACCAGTAAAAATCCCAGATGTCCTCCCGTCCGATTTACCCCCCGGATCCGACTTTTCCCTTGTAGCTGGTACTGTTAAATTCTCGTTGGTGGCATTTTTTCTTGCTGCAGCTCTACACCAGGTGACTTTGAGGAGATATACGGGGCCCAAGATAGGGACGAGCGTGAGCCACACGGCGGACCATGGGACGCCGTGCTGACCTGCTTCTTCATCGACACAGTAAGCACTCGTCCCGAGCTATCAATGGCCGCACGGTCCCACTCAGTCCACCGTCTTACCCCCAGGCCAAGAACATTGTGAACTACCTTCGTATCATCGATCGCATCCTCGCGCCGGGCGGCGTTTGGATAAATCTCGGTACGTACGCCTTTTGATGAATGCGCGCGCACGACGCTTCGTTCCGTTTGAACTTTTCCTCTTTCCTCACTCGTCCATGCACCACAGGTCCGTTGTTGTGGCACTTTGAAAACAACAATTCCAACGACCCGTCGATAGAATTGGATCTAGAAGAGGTGAAGGCGTTGGTGCGCAAGATTGGGTTTCGGCTGAGCGTACGTCTCTCTTTTCCATGTGTGACTCGTGCCGTTAGAAAGAGGGAACTGGTTTTGTGCGTGGGTTCAAACTGACGTATGGTCGTTGACAGGACGAGCGGACGATCGAGACGTGTTATACGAGCAATGATCAATCGATGCTCGGATACGTCTACAAGGCTGCGTTTTGGAGGGCGACCAAAGACCTTGGGTCCGTCTAGTTCTAGTTATCGTTCGGACCGCGGGGAAGTGGGGACGCGGATCGTCCGTATGTACGAGCCATAGTAGCTTTGGACGGTTGTCCGCGCGGGTGCACACTCCATGACGAGGTTTTGGAAACGGGGGGAGAGTCTCGTTTTCGCCACATTTTGGATTTAACTACGACAATGATGCGACGTCGACGTAGGCACGAGGCTGGCCAATGCCCCCACTGTTGGAGATACAGACTTTCCACGTACCTTTTCCTAATTTACCATATACGGACGTTCATTTACCCGCGCGCCTTGCGACGCGTCTTTTCCTCCAGTCTCTCATTCACGACTGGAGGTAAGCTACGCT
>JBBPJX010000334.1:0-18121 GCA_038088955.1 Neotropicomus parvogracilis
GGAAATGTCGTAGAATTTGTATGCAACATTGGACTGACCCTAATGTGAGGGAATCAGAAACTCTTTAATCAGGCCCTGTCGAAGGGAAGTGTTCAAGGGTGGTGGGGTCCGTGCGTTCCAAACTACTAGTTACGCTAGCTAGCGAACGAAGGTCACGTGAACCTAGTAAAGACCCATCATGGGTTCACGAAACCGAGCGATCGTCTAATAGTCACGGAGCTATCTGCGCTGGGTAAGCAAGACGCATTTTAATGTGATCAATAAATTTTTAAGTAATACGAGAGAAAGGGGTACCTCCGAAAACCTTCCGATGAACACTTGATCATGATCTACTTCAACCGAACATCATGACACAATCGATATCATTCTGGCTTACTTGCGTTCTTGTGGGAACATGTCTTCTTGCCTTTAATACAAAAAGGTCGCGATTGAAGCACAAGAGATTTCTGCACTCATAGGTAGTATTACTTGGGATAGTCCCGTTGGTGGGTTTCGGAGGAGCGGATGATCTCAGGAGGGTCACCGACCAAAGCATGGCCATCTTCATCGAGACGGTGCTGGGAGGGACTCGGCTCAAGATTTCCGCGCCAACGAGACATAGTACCGAACCGCGCCCGTGGTAAGTTGGATTCGACCTTGATTGTGACAGAGTCGATTCGACATGAACTCCAATAGTTAACTTGACCGCGAACGGCATTCGACAGGTTGTCCATTGCTCTGACATCCTGCATTTCGGAGGTTACTGACCTTTGTTCGTTGTGCATCGGCACTCTCGAGTCTCGACACCCAGGGAAGAGCAATCACCGTTTCCTAGTTGATGAAAAGCGGTCTTACGCCATTTCCAAGGGCCGCAGGCTGATAGGTTGAGCACCGGTGCATACCACGTAGCGGACTCGAGTCGACTCAACGCGGTTGTTCGAATAGCGCGCAACTTGCCGCTGGCGCTGGTCGCTTCTTTGTACTGTGTCACACCCCTAATTCTCAAATTCGGTTCGGGGTTCATTTTAGTCCACTTGCCGATTGCAATGGGCCACGCCTGTTCAATCCTCCGTGAGCTGTACCCGCCTGCACCTCATTTTACAGCAGAGTCTATTCCAGACCTGTCAGGCAAAGTCGCGCTGATCACCGGTGCAAATGCAGGAATTGGCAAAGAGACAGCGAGGGTCAGTCATTCGTGGCATTTCCGAGTACACAACCTTTCGCAGTGTTCATGCATATTTCCCTAGGTCTTGCTCACCAAAAACGCCAAAGTGTGGATCGCATGTCGTGACGTGTCCAAGGCAGAGGCAGCCCTAAGGGAACTGAAGGAGCTCACTGGACGAGATGCCCATCTGCTCAAACTCAACTTGTCAAACATGACGTCGGTGAAACACTCTGCGGAGGAGTTCTTGCGGTACGAGATTGAACCTGCCCTCTATACAAACAAGGATGGCTCACCTTTCTCTTTAGGCAAGAAACCCAACTTCACATCCTCTTCAACAATGCGCACGTACACCTCCGGCTATTCTCTTTTTGATTAGCTTACCTGTTCGCAGCGGTGTCATGCATCCACCAGTCGATAAGGTTACAGACGATGGATATGATCTGCAATTTGGAACAAATGTTCTTGGCCACTTCTACCTCACGAAGCTTCTGTTGCCCATGCTCATATCCACTGCCAAATCGTCACCCGAAGGAACAGTCCGCGTCGTGAACACGTCCTCGCAAGCGCACTTGATGGGCAAGCTCCAGTTTGACACTTTTATGGATGGTCCCAAGAGAAGGGCCGACAACACCTTCAGGTTGTACGGACAGAGCAAGAGAGTAAGTCGATGCCTCACAGAGATATCCGTCCCCTCATCCCATGTAGGGTAACATCGTGTTTTCCGGCGAGCTCAATAGAAGGTATCGCGATCAAGGCATCGTCTCGACCGCTGTCCATCCGGGTTTGTATCTCGTTTACTCATTTCCTGCGCCGATTTCATGGGTCCCTTTACCAGGCGTAATCAAGTCTGACCTTGTGCGCCATTACTCGAGCTTCTCGCAGCAGGTCGCTGTACGTATCTGTTTCGTATATATGCTGCTTTTTGCATAATTGGCTTTCTCTAGTCATGGTTCCTCTGGGATACATCATATGGTGCCCTCACTCAGCTGTACGCAGGGACCGCTCCGGACGCTGCAAATCTCGGTGGACAGGTGAGTCGGATTCTCCTGCCGAGTAGCGAGCCACAATTCGATTCGCGAACGCTATCTCACAGTATCTTGTTCCATGGGCACGCATCGGTACACCACACGCAGATACGCAGGATGCTCAACTTGGCAAGGAGCTCTGGGCGTGGTTGGAGGAACAGGTGGCGAAGTTGTAGGCTACAGTCTGGCTTCGCGTTGCGTCACATCACAACTCATGGTTTTCGAATCATCACAAATGAGTGCAGGGTACACAATTAAAAAATGAGTGCAGGTAAGGCATGTCCGAGAAGCGATAATCTGAGCGATGTAAAAGGCGGCAAATCCGTTACAAATTCTACAAGCCACTTGAAACACGAAGATTCAAGGAATAATCTTCTTCTCGTCAAACTCGTCCAGACTGCTACGCCCGTCGTCAGAGATGGACTGTACGCTGCACGGTCTCATGTCTTCCTTGGGGATGATAATTGAGCTAGCCGGTCTCTCCCCCCTTTCTGTCCAGTTATCGGATTTCTCCAGGTCTCCGCCAGGTGTTTGGGACAGCCATGCAGCGAACATGGAGGTCATGACAGAACACAGAGAAGAGGGGCGTTCCGACATCCTGAGAGGGGACCGGGACTGTCCGGGTGCAGATTGGGAAAGCGATGCAGGTCGGTCGGGGTTAAATACTTGTTCTTCGCCAGCGCTGGATCTCCAAGGGTTGCTCGGATCATTAAGGAACGTGTCACATGCAAAACCAGACGCTTGAAGATTTTGTTCGACAACCACTGCATCACCGTGGTCAATGTGAATAATTCTTGTGTCATGAATCTTTCGCTCACGGAAATGTGCAAGACCTTTACCAAAGTTGAGTCTGCAGATGACGGAAAGAAAGCATGACACAACGAGCAATAGGCTCGATGCGGTAGCCACACAAGAGAAGGTCCGCCAGTCCAGGTATTCGTACCGGTAGAGCGCGCTTCCGTACCAAAGGCCAGAAATGACTAGCAGAACCATACTCAAGACGGCATATACGAAAAATTGAAACCGATTCTCCTTCGAGACGGACTGTGCACCCTACAATATTTGAGCCAGTTTGTCTTAATATTGCAAATATGAGCAGGAATCGCGGACTGACCAGCACCAGCCACGGAAAAGTGATCTAAGACAGTTGTTGGTCAATTTGGGTCCCAGGCCCTACTCGTTGATAACACTTACAATGGCCACAACATAAAACCCGACGTCATACAGCGTGTTCGTGGAGTAGTACGAAGCCATCGAAACGTTCTTCCGCTTATCATACCATATTGCAGCAGAGGCCAGGGTGAAGAAAGCGGCGAATTGAAGGAACACCCGCAGCCAAAGCCTCCACTATTGTTGTGGGGCGTTAGTAAAGCACCCATTAACAGGACCAAATTAACCGCACCCTTAGCATTCGTTGCATGACGGGAGAGGAGCCAACACTGGAGAGTTTTGCCCTCGAATATAACTTCATACTTTATGTTCAACCGCAATCACGTCTGAAGTGGCCATTCACCCACCTTTATCATCTTGAAGACGAGAAGAGATATACACAAAAGAGCTGGTACGCTGCAGCCCAGGGCCTGACATATGGCGGTCCGCGTGAGGAATAGCACGATTGCAGAAAATACGAACTGACCACATAAAACATGCTGTAGTGCCATGAGCCTCCCAGGATGTCAAACCCCCCACAGGCTCCGTTAACGATAACCTTTTCGTAGGTATGCTTTACCGAGATATCACGAGCGATGCGATAAGAGATCCAGGCCGTGTTCAGGAACTGAGAAACCAGCACGACGATTCTGAATTGATGTTAGAAACAGTTTCAAATTACGATGAAAGTACGTGCAAATGTGGGATAGATTCATTTATGAGCTGAAAACCAATTACCAGTCTGAATAGCAAGTACAGGACGGATAACTTACCGCAATGAATGAGGTCACGAGAAGCCAATTCCCCAGGATGAGATAAAATACTTGCTCGCTCTTGGAATTGATGAGGCTATCAAACATTCTTTCCATCAACATCTGCAAACTGCCTTAGCCAATTCTTACACTTACTAGTTTTCTAGCCAAGTCAGTCCCTCTGCACATTGTATGCTTTGCGGCATGGAGATTACCGAACCATTGTAGACGGTGTAACACGTTGTACCATGTACAGTTGGAACTCCAGAGCAGATTTCCAGAATACCTTCCTGGACGATGGCGAAGCCTCTCTGGACGCCGGCAGCGTTGATCGTGCTTGTTACAAGATTGTGATTCCGTGTATAATATGACAGAATCATGGCGTGCAGAGCTGTCTGTGCGGCGTAATCGGCTAGCGTGAATAAGAAGAAAGCGATCGTTATACGTGACCGCATCACTCGTGCACACTATAATACAAATGGCGGCTGAATTTAGATGACAACGGCGAACATTGGAAACTTACCCATGTCTTTAGCGTCGCTATCCCGAACGACATGGCCACAAACCGTTTGACAGAGAAGGGGTCGGTGGAAAAATAAAGCACGGGCCAGCCGTGAAGTGGAAGAAACGAAAGGTGGAACCAGCCAAGGACCAGCCAGAGGGAGCGGGAGAATAAAGGGATGTCCCTTGGTGGCGAAGCAATCTGCTTGTAACCCCAAAACGATTGATACGCGGGAAATTTATTGAGTCGTGGTCAATCTAATGATTGAGATCAATGGAGACCTGGAAGCTGAGAGATTCATCCGGGGGTCACGTAGTCCTAGTCTACCCGGAAGAAATCAGAGGCTCTCAACGCTGAAACATGCCTAGCATTGCTGGCCAAGGCTGGATGACTGCGGGCGAAGAGTTCGATACTACGGACGCAGCCTTGAGTTGTTGACTGGCAACTCGTCGCTGATCACATGATCGATTCAGGATCAAGTTTCACTGCTATCAATAAACATCAAACATCAATAACTTGATGATGGCGGTGAGTTGCCAGCGTCCGTCTCGACGAACCCCGCTTGAGTTGCTGTGCGCTACCGGGTGCCCACTACCGAAACCCGGACGCCAAGTCAATCTCGAGGGCGACGGGCGTGTTGGACGTGGTCTGGTTCTCTGCCCGGCGTTCCGGTGGGACGCTCCTGCATAGCCACATTCGTTGTGATTCCTTTGACACCCACGTCGAGAGGCACGGCTGACTTCTGTCAACCGTGATCGCATGCGGCGATGTCTACGTGTCTGTCCAAAGCAGAGAAAGGCACGCCTATTACCGTGGATGCTTGGAAACTGCCCTTTCGCAAAGATGTATCGAATGCTATGTATCCCCTGTTTCCAAGCATTGCGGTCCCTGCACTCCATTCGCCAGACGTACCCTCAAAATCGTGTCGTCAACAATCAATACGAGTGGACGCTAATTAAGCAGAAGGCATGGACGAAGGTGAAGTCAAAAAGCCCTGATATGGCTGAGCATTCTTCGGGACGGTGATCCACAACCACCCTCGCCTTGAATACACGCAGCGATCGCATAGCCAGCGTCCTGTCTCTCCCCTTGCAAGAAACCTGACCCAAGAGCGTGCCTTGCTGCGTTCCTTGAACCCATTCTGACGACGACTTGTCTGTCCTGTATATCGAACGGCTTGGGGATCATACGACCACCTAACCCTGCCTGGGCATCGAGGATGATAGAGTCGTTGATGTCTTGCTCGTGAAGCGTCCGCGCAGCGATCACGCCCGTCATGCCACCACCGAGAATAAGCACGGCGGTATGATTGAGCGTGGTAAACGAGGATTTGGCTCGATGAATGAAGACACCTAGGAGGTTGAGCGACGACACAAGTGGAATCAGATTGCGCGACAATGTAGTGAGTAGCATGTCGACAAAGAAAGGACAGGAAGGAAAGCTCTTGAAAAAAAAGCAGCGGACATGTTTAAATTGGATTGGGATCAAAGTCTCACCGCGCCACGTACGTGCCATAGCAGAGTTCTACGCAAAAGGTTCTAGATATCTCCATGAAAGAGCGGCGTTGAGATGGTCAGCGAAACCAGGGGTACCTTACCATCTTGCTCGGGCAGGTGTTGAACCCATTTACCATTTTCCACCTGTAACTTGGGATCAGGACAGATGACCCCGCACTTTCCAGGGCCTGGGCACGGCCGTGGCAAGTCACCGAGTGGTGTCAAAGTGTTTGCTCGCTTAGCGCTTAGCGTCCAACCGCGCGGCCGCCACAAGCCTACGGCAGTCGGTCCCTCCGTGTACCATCAAGGCCGGGTGAACAGCTGAATACATCTCAAACCTCTGAAATCTTCAGCGAGTGCATCCAAGCCTAAAAATCGATTCGAACGTTGGCTTTTGAACGCGTTAGCTTCTAAAATCTATCTAAAAACAGTCACGTCTCGACCTTGATACACACCCATCGCGCATACACATCGCTCAATTCGCCCTCGGCTCAAAGCTCACGAGAGCGTACCTGAGCAACGAAGGAAGGCTCAATTCACGTCACATCATGCGCAGGATCGCGGGAACAACTTACTTGCCGCTCACTCTCCATTTCTCGCCGATGCGGTCCAGCTCGCCCACGATCTCTTGGGGGACACCGACTGCAACGTCAGCTTTATTGGTACGGAGGCTCAGCAAGGGGAAGGCGCCGGCCAGCGGGCCTATACACAGTCCAATCAGGATTAAGTCATTCCAATCGCGTGCATCACCAGCTGTGTTTAGAACTTACCGAGCGCCGAAGTGAATGATGTAGAGACCGGCCATTTAGCGTCTCCAGTGAGTCTGGAAAGATAACCTGACTGAGTATTGTATCCCCACACAGCCAAAGCGGTCATACATACTTGCGGTAGCTTGGAGATAACCGAATACCAATCACTCTCGTATGAATGCACGATAATCATGACACACGCACTTGAGATCACCCTGTCGCCAATGTATGACGAAAATATGGGATCCACGAGGGAACGTACATACCTTGAAAATGACGAGGTCACTGTCATGTAGCCAACTCCAGAGCTGGCTTGCTCTCTCCTTCATGTTCCAATAGGGCCAAGGTTGGGTCCAGAACTTGACCATTTCTTGTTCGTCGGCTTTCTGACCGCTCACTCCCTTTAGATCTGTGCTCAAAACAAAGATGCCCTGTTCAAGGTATGATCGCCACCGTGTTACCATTTCTTGTAAGTGAACAGTCGAGCGGCTGCCTGGCATTGACGGCTCTGGGAAGAACCCAGGCGAGAGAAGGGATATAATAGTGCTCTCGAAATCCGTGGGAGTTACATCGGAGACGAACCATGGAAAGAGCTTTGGGCTGAACGCGGTTAGTACTTTGACAACACCACGGATTTTACTCACTGAAAGACGACCTTTGAAAAGTACGGGGTATAGGTCACCAGAAAATCCGCAAAGACAAAATCAGTGAACAACTGTCAGGGCTGTCATTAGCAAGTTCCGTAGTCATTGGAAGAGCTGAAAGGGTTACCTCGAAGCCCGCTGGTCATGAATCGCAGTAAGTAAATCGGGCAACCTTTAAAGCCAGATCCACCCTACCATTGTCCAGAACAAAGTCACAACGCTTCCCTAATCCTCCCAAAGTCTTGATGTATTCCCACACCACTGCTTGATCATCTTTGAGAATGAACTTTTGCCTCTCCAGCTGAGCGTCCCTTCCTACTGTCTGCAGGTCCTCAATATCCGACGGCTTCAAGTGAGTCAAGAGAGAAAGATCCTGTACCAATTGTGAGTGAAACTTTCCTGATGACAGCAAGAGCTCATACAGTAGCGTTACCCCTACATTTAAATGTATGCGTTCAGGCCAAAATGTCGAGTGGGTAGGGAAATGGATACCTGCCAAAGACACATTTGGATCATCTCTCGGAAGAGAATCGACAATTTATCAGGACTTGATTTCAACATTTCTTTCTCATGCTCTAGCTCATGCATCGAAGTCGCGATCTCTTCACGCAAGCGGTGAGCACTGGCATTGGGACACATCAGGGTTTCAGGTAATTTGGCACGCACGGTATATCGCGGAAGCGCTATTCTTGAACATTTCCTCCTTTTGAGAAAAGAATGGATCAAAGTTTCGCCATTGATGCGTCTCGTTGAAGTACGACCGAAATAGACGATATCTAAATCCATTTTTTAGTCCTGTGAGGAAAAGCAGGGCCGACGGTAGACGCACAAGTAACATCTACCAAACAATATCAGAAGAAGTAAGGAGTGCCAGTGAGATCTAAAGCGACTAAATGACGCACTCTGCAAAGAGCCAAGGCGCGGTAAACCATGTGTTTTGGTTGGTAGTCGCTAAACAGGCAAGTTCGGTATTGTATGTGTCCACGTCAACGTCGCCGTCTTCGGGTATCGGTCTACGGGGAAGGAAGTGGTGAGCGACCCGAGTTCGAAGTGGTGGTCGGGTTCCAATTTCCTCTTACTCGAGTTCTTGATCCCTCGCCATGAGGTACTTTAAGCGGCTTGCTTTCGAGATGATCTCCTTTCCTTCTTCGACCTTGGCGTCCAGCGCCTTTGCGCGCTCGAGCGCGTCTCCGCCAGACTCGGTGAGTTGTCGGGACTCCATGGTCATGTCATGGATGAGACGATGGACGTTGTCGATGATGTTGGTGATGATGATCGGCCAACGCTTGAGTACGGTTTCATACCTATCGAAAGCTAAGCGTGAGCGTCGTTCACGGTACGCGAGGGAAACTTGGGACTCACGAGAAGCTTTTCGTTGGAAACGATCAGCATGAAGGTCTGAGTTGTTTGAATGCAGTAATGCCAGGCTCACCCAGACTTGTCTTGGGGATCGTAGGGGGGATACGGAGACTTGAACATCGCTAACGACAGCTGACCGAGTCAAGTGATAGCCTTTAGATTGAGGTGTTATCCGAGCTTGCGAACTGTGGTTGTCAAGTTGCTTATGCCAATACACTCAGGCTGAGACTCCGCAATGAAATACATATTGACCATAATCACAGAGCGTACTGTACAATCATACACGAGCCTTACGATGAGGACGAAGATGTACAACATTCGATCTGGTAAATGGGCACTATTCCTCCGTCTCCTGCAATGCGGTAAGACCATGCCCCCGCGAACGCGCCTTCGAAGACGTCGTTCGAGAGGGACAAATGCTAGGCCCCGTGGACGTCAGAGTGGTCATTGTATGGCGACGTCCTAACGCTGCCGTCTTGTGTGGCTGATCGTTCAGCATCGCAAGTGCTTTCTCCTTGACGCTGGCCGACCGTGGAGTCAGGCGAACATCGACGGCGGTGTCGTGCACAGACCCGCTGAGCTCGTTGGGTTTCGAGGTCTCAAGAACGGGCGACGGCGTCGTACTCTTATGACCTGTGTCGTTCTTAGACCCACCGCCGGTCAAGTGATCGTCTCTCGTATGTTTCAAGTCGAGGTACTTGGAGAGGTCGAGTTCTTGCCTCGCTCTGGTGTACGCTTGTTCCGCTAACTGAGAGAGGCTGACTACCTCGCCTGTGTTGCGTTCGGCCATGAGACGACATGAACCCCAATGAACGATCAGGCGGAAGGACATACACCAGAGGTCAATGTCCGTGACGCTAACCTCGACAGTCCTGGAAAGAGGGACGAGGGACGTAGTGGCAAGGTGGTGGGACGAACGTTGCGTCGGTGTCAGCGACGGATTTCCGATTGCATTTTCGTGCATGGCACATGCAACCTGTAGATGGCATGATCAGACTCGAGCGCTCCACAACATCATGGACATACTTGAAGAATCTGTACGACCTGCGACACCATCAGCGAAAGAATGTGACCAGACGTTGAGGAAGACATGCCAATTCTTGTTCCGTGTACTCTAGAGGGATCTGGAGGTCGAGGAACTTCTTGAAATTGTCGCAGGTCTGCATGAAAGCGTGTCCATCCGGGTGAGTACATTGCGCTGCAAAGGCAGCGTTGGCTTTATTCAATTCTATCGAGACCTGCTCTCGGATTTGCCACTGTTGCATCAATTGAGAGAATATGTGCTCGAGCTGGCAGTCGTCCGATATATACTGCAAGAGAGCTGCGTCGAACGTGCTCATGTTGATTGTGGAAGAGTGACTCGGGGTGAAGCTGATGTTGGCAGGCCCCTCGAGAGAAATACCTGGCATTTATACGTGGACGGTCATTGCGGACAGTAACGTGTACTTGGAAGGACGCTTTGACGGTCACCATGATTCAAGCAGGAGCAAAAAAAATAAGCTTTGACGGAATTACTGTGACACCATTGAAAGACGTGGGCAACCATTCAGTCACGGTGTGGGTGGTGGCGGAACTGAAACAACATTCAGTGGTAGATATCATTGTGATATCACGACAGTCGAACAAAGCGCTACAGGCCAAAGCAAAGAATGGACATCCAAGCTCACATCATCCCCGTTGCTCACTGACCCTTCGCTAACTGCGCCTCGTATTGTTTCGGGGTATACGTTTTCTTCAAGGAGTGCCCGTTAGATTCGAACGGATCATCGGCAGCGTCCATGTCTCACCTGCGAAAACGCGTGCATTTGCGCGATGTGCGTTTTCAGTGTCTCGTTGACTACGAGAGACGATCAAAGGGATCTCTTCGCTGTGAACGACATCCACCTACTGAGTTTGTGTCTGGCGAGCGTCGTCTTTCCCTCGAACGCCTGTGGAACGTTATCAACAGATGGTTATTTGGCGACAGGACTCGGGTACGCACTTCGCTGACGATGAGGACCGAGTAGCTCTCGCCGCAACCGCTGGATTGGTCCTCGATTTCGAGATGCGAGATGGGAAACGCATCGCGAATGGCCTGCTCTAATTCTTCGACCTTGACTGGCATCTCTCTACTAGCTCACGGTAATCTGATAAGACACGACTTGACAATTCTGGTACTCGTTAACCCCTCTCTCTCCACCTCGAACATGTACTACCCCGAGCTCGCCAACACCGCCTTCACCCATCCCGCCATCGACAACCATGCTCATCCTCTCCTCACAGAAGACAACCGCGACGCATTCCCGTTCGAAGGCATCGTCTCCGTAGCCGGTGGAGACGCTCTCGCTCACCACAGTCTTCACGCCTTGGCAAGCCATCGTGCAGTCGTACAGCTCTCCAAGCTCTATGGTCTGAACGTCTCCGAGCCCACCTGGGATGGCCTAAAGAAAAAGCGGAGCGATATAGACTATATCGACGCATGCAACATGTGTTTCAAACCCTCTGGCATCCAGTGCATATTGCTCGACGATGGCTTGGGTGGTGTCGCCAAGCTCGCCGAGTCGAACAACTGGCACGATCAGTTTACCTCCAGTCCTTGCAAGAGGATCGTGAGGATCGAGGCAGAGGCAGAGGTAGCGTTGCTGTGCATGTCTAACCCCTGTCTTCTGATCTTCCCCAAAGGACATCCTCCGAACGATACTAGACAGCGACCCTGCTAAAGTATCAATGTCCATCGTTTCTATCGTCGATGTTTTAGAAGGGTTGCTGGATAGGTTCAAAGCCTGTATCATTGCCCATGCCCAAGACGACCGCGTCGCAGGCTTCAAGTCCGTGGTCTGCTACAGGTATGCTTCTTCGCGATATGATCAGCGTGCATGCTTCCACACTGTTTTACAGAACTGGCCTCGATATAGCGCCAACAGCCACCTATGAGCAAATCCAGACTGCCGTTCGGGAACTGCTGCTCCAACACAAAAAGTCCGAAAGCCTCCGTTTACAGCAGAAGATTCTGAATGACCACCTCGTTCGTCTTGTACTGCAGATTGCGGGACAATATCACAAACCAGGTATGAAGGTTTTTCTGTACCATCACTTCCAACGAGTGGCACTAACAACGGTCAATCAAACTAAAAGTACAGTTCCACACAGGTGAGATCTACCATTTGTCGCAAGGAAAAAAAGAGCTGATTCGGGAGCAGGTCTTGGGGACAACGAAATACGGTTGACCAAATCCTCGCCTGCACATATGCAACCCATAATCGAAGCTTACCCCAACACAACCATCGTCCTCCTCCACGCAAGCTATCCATACACGCGCGAGGCTGGATACCTGACATCTGTATATAATAATGTCTATTTGGACTTTGGAGAAGTGTTCCCCCGTTTATCAGGCGACGGCCAACGCGCGGTTATTCGCCAAATTTTGGAACTTGCGCCGACGAACAAAATTTTGTGGTCGAGTGTGTTGAAATCGGTCACACAACCTTAGGAGCGGTTACTTACCTACACTTTATTGTAGGCGACGGATCCTGGTGCCCAGAGTCATACTATCTGGCAAGCGTCCAAGCGCGCCAGGCACTTTACGAGGTTTCGTTTTCTTTCCGAAGCTACTCCGCTCACTTACAGGACACGCTTCTCAGGTGCTTTCTGATTCCGTGCGCCGGGAAGGGCTCACAGAAAAGCAAGCGATCGAGATCGTCCAGGACGCACTTTTCCATAATGCGAACAGGCTTTACAACCTGGGCCTCAAGCCCAACTTGAATCTCTTGTAATCGGTGTACCAAACTGGTATACACCCTTGGAGAGTCGACTTCACATGGATAACTTATTCTTAATTTACGATGAGCACAGCCAACAGTAATCTTGCCTTTTGTCAATACGACTTGAATCTGGGAGTTTTGATTTGAATATCGATCCTAGAGAAAGAAACGTGAAAGCTTTACATCGCGACATAGATTTGAGTCAGATTTTCTGTGTCCGACGCCTGCTTTGGCAGCTCTGCTTGGTAGCTCAATCCCATGGCGGACGCGAGCGTGTTTCGAGGTCGGGTACACCTGGTGTCGCAGCGCCGGTGCCTCACAGGACACGATAGAATGCTCAGACAACTAGACGGAACCGATAGCCGCACGACACCAAGGCACGCTGCCATGCGGAGGTCGAGGTATACGGCTGACGCTTGCATTGGGCTTCTCGGTGCCGTTCGAATTCTCAAAAGAGAGCATCTTGGATTGCAAACGAAATACACAAAAAAAGGGATAAGTAAGTGGTAACACACGGGATCCATGGGTGAGATGTGAGTACGGGATTAACGCATATCGCATTTAAAAGGTCGAGATTAAATGGGGAGAAGGCTTCCTGCGCCGCGCAAGGCGATTTGCCCGCCGAAGCGGAGTGTCTGTGTGCCCCCTGGGAAGTATGCGAGTACGTAGGCCACCAGTGCGACGACCTGAGTTCGTGTCAGTGTGAATTGGGAAGCGTCGAGCGGGTGACTGACCTGCACGACACCAGCCAATAGCGAACCAAGCTGCGACTTTGCCTGAGTCCGAGTACAAATAGTCATAACGTGCGTCAAGAAGCATGCAGGGATTGTCGCTTACCGCAAGCGCAAAGTAGAGGGTGAGGCCCAAGCTAGAAAGGTAAACGGCCGAGAAGGGCAGTCGTTCTTTTGACACCAGATGCTTGATGTGGTTGATGGGCCCGATGAGCACCGAGAAGCTGAATTTGGTCTGGTTAGTCGAGAAAAAGCGGGCGCAGGTTGGAGGACATGCCCAGCCATTACGAGGAGGCTTCCCATGCTGAGCGAAGCGGTAAGGGTAAGCTAGGGAATAGACAGGCAGAGGACGGAGGACGGACCTAAATGCGAGGGCGAACTTGGCTGGACGTATTGGCAGCCAAGGGAGTCCGAGAAACGCAAAGAAAAAGCAGACACAGGCTCCAATCATACATGCACCGAAACCCAGCAATCTGGATAGGCGTCAACGCATGGATATATAGCGTGAGGAACGGGACGTACCTCTCCCATCGCGACAATGCGAACCAGGCTTCTTCTTCGTTGGAGCGTTCGTTGGACCGGAGGGGTACGTAGTCGCCAGCGACGGCATTGTAGAAGCGCGAGAACGGGTTGGATGATTGCGCGGGCTGAGCCTGCTGTGAGTCGTCCGTGACGCCGCGAGCCCAGCGGAACTGGGAAAGGTTGTTGCGAAAGGATTGTTCGGTGGTGGTCGAAGGGGCCATCGTGGTCGAGTTCACTGCGGCCAATAGCAAACAAGCGTACATTTCACTACTGCTAACAACTACCAACTACCAACTACTAACCTACTTCATGACGGACCGTCTCAAGGCCTGGCTCGCTGGGCACGGCGGGTCGTTTCACCCATCGGTGGTGCTCGAGTCTCGAGGTCTCTGGTTCGTTTGACGGAGCGTAGACCGCCCTTGACGCTTGTTGGCAGGTCCATCTGGCACATTCGTGCTCGCTCCAAGGCTCGACGAGGACACCACCATCGTCACTTGTCCCTTTTCTCTCATCATCACTAGGCATGGGTCCTCGCAGGCACTGAAGACCCTCCTTGGGCCCGACGCACACGCATCGCTTGACGCCTGGTCTTCACGCCAGCTGATCTGCTCGTATCTGTGTTTCCACCATTTGTGTCTGGAGCAAAGGTCTACTGCGATCGCTCTCTCTTCTGCACTCCGTTCATGATCTGTACCGCACAGCTCCCCACATGTGTTGCGACATTTCCCGTACATACAATGTCTCCCTCCCGCTGCAGACCTCTTGACGCCGCTCCATTTCACGACCACCGAGCGCGGGATATTGCTGGGCACGAATCTCTACGGTGCAACATTGGATCGTGAGCGCGATTGGCGCGCGGAATGGGTACAGTGTCAGTCCCTCGTGCACGGCATCAACCCAACATGGGGCGATTCGCTCACTTGGTTCGTTCGTCGCGTTCCGAGACTTGCGAGTTTTCGTTGAGCCGCGGATAGGGACATGTACCTGACCGCCTCGACGCATCTCTCGTCCCGCGCCTTCCCTTCCTCCATTCTATGCAACGACCCCTCCCTCGTTTCTACTCCCTCGACCTATCCTGTCCTCATTCCTGGTGTCGATCTCCTAAACCACAAACGTGGACAATCCGTCTCGTGGATTGTTTCCTGTCAAGATCCCGCTCTAAACCAAGACGCAACTAGCTTGAACACAATCTCGATCGTTGCACACCCCGAATTCGACCCTGGCTCCAAGACCGCATCGTCTCGTGAGGAACTGATCGAAGTGTTCAACAACTACGGACCAAAACCAAACGACGAGCTCATCCTTGGCTATGGCTTTTCCCTCCCAGATAACCCAGACGACACGATCACGCTTCAAGTCCGCGGTCCAGCTTCGTCGCGAAAGTGGGTGGTCGGCAGAAAGGCGCAAAACGCCGAGGGCCTTTGGTCCGAAATCCGAAGCATCGTCGCAAATGGGGAAAGCGACTATGAATTCGAAGACGATCTCGAAACTGCGGCCGTGCTGTCGGACATGGTTCGGGCGAAACTTAATGGCATGAAGACCTTGGCGGACGTGCGACAGTGCGACCAGATTCGGCCGACGGTTAGAGCCATGTTGGAACACTATATCGCTGGTGGGCACCCAGGCTGGGCATTGTTCGCGACATATCTCACACATGTTTCAGGGCAAAGAGAAATCCTAGAATCGATATTGGAATATTCGGATGAGAAACGAAAGGCAGCGATTGAAATCGCACGGGAGCAAGGCATCGATCTTGTATTTGATGATGACGAACTCGACTAAGCGCTCGCTGAAATGATATTGTTCTCGACTGTCACTGTCGTAGACCGGGTCTGGGGTTCTGGAACCCGCGTCGTCGGTTTTCTAGACTAGTTTTTATACACTGTCTGTCGCATCATCAAGGATGCAAATGTAGAACATCCATTTGCTCCAGAGTTTGGCTGATCATTTAAGTGTAGCGCATACTCTGATACCGACGGTTCGTGAAACGATTTTCTTAGTGGTGTTGTAGGTCGATGTCGAAACATTGACACATATATGAGGAAGCGCGTAAAGTTATGACCGCTTGCACCAGATCGAACAGATCGTTTTTTCAGATCTGTCGCTGCACAACCTTGTTTCGCCATATTTCTCCAGGACGTTTTGACACAGACTGAGAAGAAATCTGCAATGCACATTGCGCCACGGAAGCCAACCAAACTACCCTTTTTTTGATGGCAAACACGATGAACAAGCACCCCTACTCTAACAGCTCGTGCAGCCCGACCGTATCCCTCAACCTCCGAGACATGATCTCGATGTACCCCTGGTATGACTGCCAATCTCGACCGATCGTCTCCGCGCTCTGTCGTCCCCTGCGTGAGATACAGCAACGTTGGCTTAAAACCGGGCTACTCACGAGATCGAGACTCGATATCCGCGTCAGTGCGCCGACGAGTCGCTTGCCCGCCTCGTCTTTAAACGTCGCCGCATCCACCGCAGGCAAGAGCCGCGTCGACGTCCGTAGGGTGGTGGGTGGCGGCGCAGCCTGACGCGATGGGTCTGTCTCGGCATAGCTCGCCAGATGCCGCCAAAGCAATAACAATAACATCTCCGTCGTGCCTGTTCATCATCCATCAGAGACGAAGTGGAGGATCGAGGGGAGTACATGCCGAGTATCGTCTTGACTTCATCTTGAAACTCTATCTTGAGTCGCCGATATGCTTGATAGATCAACGACCGCTTTTGTGAAATATCGAGGTCTTGCAAGAACGCCGGGTCCGAGATACTGACGACCTGTAGACCATTAGTGCTCACACGCGTGCAACTGTCAGAGTCGTCCTCACCTCTTGAATGTTATCCACACGAATGTGATCTCGTGAAGACAGCTCTGCAGATAGATCCATAATTTGTTTCAACGTCGCAGCGAGATCATCGCATAGACTATTCAAGGCATCGATCGCGTCTCCGACGGTCGGGATCGTGGCTACAAGAGTAGAGTCGACAACCGTCAGGCATACGCTTGGGTCGGAAAGACATACCAATCACACGCGACGGCCGCTCGTCCTGTCGAGGTACCGACAATACGGATGAAAGAACTAGAGAAATCTCAGGCTCCGTAAAGTCGCTCGCAGCACCTAGATACTCGATGATCGCTTTCCGAAGTAAGAGTTCCCGTCGTCGCACTTGGAAGTCAAACTTGGTTTCTGACTGGTGTCCTGGTGCGAACACGCTCGCGAGCGCGATCTCGCTGTCAGTCTGCGGCCGTACAGGCTGGCTCCATCGACCATTGCCAAGGCACCGCGCGGCGAGTCCCAGAATCGCACCGTGTATGCCACCAAAACCAGTGTTCATCGTCAGCTAAGTGGCGAGCGTCAGTTTCGCTTTGCAACAAGAGTAGGCGGGACTTGCCAGCTCCGATTTAGGAACGAGGGGCAGAAGACTACTGCTCAGGGATACGAGCAAATGGATCTCCTCAATGTACGACAGCGCTACTTCTTCACTGTCGTCTTTGAGCATGATCACGATCGTGTCTCTGTGACTCGACAAGAACTCGAGGGCCTTGATAGAAATGAAACCGTAAATGCGTGTAGACTATCGGCCACATGAAGCCTCACGAACCTGATTATTCGCCGTCGCATGCTTCGTGCCCAGCGAAGCGAGCATTGCCACAACGAGCTGCAAAGCCGGCATGAAAAGCTGATGATATCGCTGAATCGCAGATGGCAAAAACGAATCGTGGTCTGCGGTGGAGTCAGCCAAACGGCGCATGAGGCGAGCGACCCCGACACGTACCCATAAACGACTGGTCCTCTTCGGGTCGCGTGTCCAGGTACTCGCACTGCGACAAGATGGGGAGAATCTGCGCCTCAAGCAACCGTTCTGCACCCGGTCTCGTCTGTGCCATCCGTGTAAACAGTGACATCTTGGCTTCGTACACGTACAGCGAATTCAAGTCGTCTGCAATCAGGTATGATCTCAACAAAAAAAGAGGGACCAAGCACAAGACAGACGTACCCGGATCAGGCTTCAACACATACTGCAAGTGCATCTCCGCCTCCTTCAGGCCCCTCACAAAGTTGGACAGCACACCGTACCGCACCAAGGACGACAAAAATGTGCGCGACTTGTCCGCTCGACACAGGTGTGCGAGCGAATCAAGAAGCATGAACGCAACGGTCTTCCACACCTCCGTCCCGTCAATTGCGTCGCGCGAAATTGTACCGACCAACCGCTCCATCACGCTCTTCATTGCGGAGAGTGTACCCACTTCCAACGCGGATGTGGATTGGGCAGGACGGCCAGCTGGCATTGGCGTCGATCCGGAGG
>JBBPJX010000335.1:0-18111 GCA_038088955.1 Neotropicomus parvogracilis
AAGCGCTCGCCGGCCCGCGGGGGTGCGACACGGCGCGACCGAGTGGGTACGCAACAGAGAAGGCTGAGCCGCAGCGTGACTATAGCAACCTGTTGCAAGATTGCCATCTCCTTGTCTACGAGCGAAACGTGTTACTGGCGTCGGTAAGCGGACGGGGTTCGAACGAACTATACCTTTGTTCTGCAAGAGAGAGGACAAGATGCGACACATGGTCGAACTCCACTGGTCTCCCGTGGCGCGCGTCAACTTGGACGTGTCGGTCACGACGAGGACGTTTTCCAAGATGCGCAACCACGCCATCGATTCATTCCCGGGACTATTGCCCACTTGCATCTCGATCCACGATAAAAGGGAGGACTTGAGGACGAGCGACGTGCACGCTTGGGAATTGCACGTCAGATTCGCGAGTATCTGTCATGGCACCGTCAGTCCAATGTCCAGACCGGCCCCAGATTAATCAACGGGCCACTGACCTCTAGGATACCAACACGCACTGCAGTATCGTTTTTCGATCCCTGGAACAGGCTTGCCAACAAGTCCCAGGTATGCCGCCGCTTCAAGACCTTCCAGTCGTCGGTGCTCACCATACCATCTCCTAACATCTTCAACATCCACCCGCGCTCCTTCTTCCAGTCGTCCGAGCTGCTATAAAGCATGCCAAATAACATTGGTACGTCGGACACGTCGAGCTCGGGACGCTGAAGCAGAAAACGCGCGGTGCGTGGGTAGATAAAATTCGATGGGTAAAAGATGCCGCGGAGCGCGTGCAGCAAGACGAGCGTTGTATACGTCGGCAGCCGCCGTGGTAGATCGTCCGCGTTGACAGGCGGATCGAGCGCGTTCTTTAGTAGACGAAACACGTATATGACTTGAGGCGTCTCGTGCATGTCGGATTTCTGCCGCGAAGAGGGATTCAAACGAGTCTTCAAGCCGGCGGCGCCCTTTGCTCACCTGTATGTTCTCCCAGAGACTTGCGATCTGGCAGAGAGCTGTCTCACGTATGTTGGGATCTTTCGCGGAGAGACACCTGACGAGTAGGCTGACGACGTTACTCCGGAACACTTTTACCCATCCCAACGGGGTTGTGGGAGGACACTGCGCAAGCATCTGCGCAGTCAGGGTAAGCACCACCAACGGGTCGTACATTGAATCGTCCGCAGGACCATCTCTCGCGCCTTTCTCCTGCCCGAACCGCCTCCACGATGGAAACGAGAGACACGTTCGAAGCATATAGACAGGGTCCAAGTTCTGGACGACTTCGAGCGCGTCGGACGCGGTCACTTCTGAGCAGGGAGTCCACCGGGAAAAGAATGTAGACAGGGACGTGCGCTTTTCAGCCTCGAACAGTCTCATGATGGAGAGAAGCCGTCGGTCGGGCAGCGACATCGTCCCTCCGTAGACCTGGAATAGTGGCTCGATGTGCGAAGGTTGACAGGTATTTGCGGGATGGAGCCGGAAAAGCGAATCGAGTAAACGTGTAGCTTGATTCCTCCGGGGTGGTGTACCGTGTTTGCCACAGACTGCGACAAAATGTTCATGCTGAAGGATACTTTGAAGGAGGCGGTTGACGACGACGGGCTAGATTGCGGTAAGATAGCGATCAAACACGGGAACATTGTCACTCACCCTGAGTGCGGTTTTGGTTGCGAGCGCTACAGCGAGTTCGAGCATACTCACATTGGCGAGGTGACCTCGAACCAGGGCGGTCAACAAGGGTTCTACCAAGCGTGGTTTCAGCGATTCTTGCTGTGTTGCGACATGTTCTGCGTTGTTCGTTCAATCATGAATGAGCGAAACAAAAGTTTCGATCACCCACCGAGGTTCTCCAGAGCCGCCTTCGAGTCCTTCGAATCCGCAACGTCGTCGGAAAGGATCCGAACAGCCCACTGCAGGGCACGATCTACGATACTCATCACTAGAGAACCACAACCAGAAACGCCTCTGAGCTTGCGAGCGAGAAACGTCGTTTCAAACGCGAGATCCATGATTGGTATAGCTTGTATGCGCTCTTGCAACGCGGACGCGAGTTGCACTCTCCCGTTTCCCGAAAGTTCCATGATCTTGTGTACACACTCAATATGCCGAGTGATGCTGGCGTGGTGACACCGATCACCAGGAAAGAGCCGACTCAGTAGGCCTTGTAGAACGTCGTCGTTTACCTCCGACAGGTTCCCGCCTGACAACGCTGTGCAATCGAGGAATGCCACGAGTACCGAAGCGAATATACGGATACAAATCCGTATCCACGCTTTGCTGTTTAACCAAGTCGCGAATGCTCGTAGAGAGGCGGGGTTCGAGTATAGTAAGGCAACGATGATGCTTCCCGTGGAGCTAGTCCAAGTCTCCTTTGCGAGCAATCGAGAAGTAAAGTCGGGCGAGATGGACCGAAGATCGTTCGCGTGGGTTCGTTCGGTTCTCGAGAGAACGGCGGAAAACGTCTGTCCTTTGGCGAAATCGATTTGTCCGTCAAACCCCACCGGGAGCTGAGACACCAGGGCCGTCGAGAGCATGTCCTCCAAGAGCGTAGACTCTGGGAGTATAACTCGCAATTTCAAGAGCTTCGAAGTTGGAATCGTTGTAATGGAACCTGAAAATGACCTATGCTGGAGAGCGCCGAGAATCTCCTCTAACACGCCGCACGCCGCCTCTCCTTGCTGTCCGAAATTGGCTTGGATGAGATCGACCACGGGGAGTAGCTCTTCGGTTCTCATGAACTTGACCCACGGCTGCGCATACCTCAGCTGATAAGACCGTTAGACTCCTTTCCGAGCTCGATACAGAGGAACCCACTCACTTCGTCGAACCGACCTGATGAAATCAACATTCCCATCGTTTCCGCCCAATGAGAACCGATAGATGACAACAACGTCCTGTCTTCTGCGTCGGCGGGATCAAACGAAGTTGCGACGAACCCTCGAATAGCTGCAAAAGCGAGTCATTGCAGAGGTTGGGACCAGGCATTAGCCAAACACACCTTCGTGGGCTTCGTTTGCGATATCCCGTGACATACAAAGCTCTTGAATGACGTCAAACCGTATAACAGAAGCTTTCAGTCGCACTTGATCTTTCAAGCTCAGGCTGCCTCTCGCCCCTGCCAATATGTCGGACAAGAGGGCAAGCAATGCGGCCGTGAGGCCGTGTCGTCCCGCTGAAACAGCGACGCCGTGGCTGACAAGACGGATCGCGTTCTCGAGACGAACCAGTGTTGCCGGTTGCGAGTAGAGTGCCGTCAAAAGTACGCCTCGCGTTTGTCGATCTTGTAGTTGAGGAAGAGCACAGTGCAGGTATACCCAGCCGAATGTGCCATCGACTGGAGGCCTGACCGATAAATTGGTCAAATGATGAGAGAAAGGCAACGAAACGTCGCTCACCAGTCAGATAGAGACTTTAGAATGCCTGATTCCCATAAATGGCCATCGGACGGGTGGAGGTAATCAACGAGAGCCCAAAGTGCTGGCTCATGGAATCGCCGAATGACAGAGGCGAGACGAGAGATATCGGAGGGAGAGGGGTGGACGTCTACTAATCGAATCCAGTCTACTAGCTCAAAGGCACCCGTCATTCGGGCATATTCCGACGGAGCTAGATACACGATCGAGGTAGCAGTGGCGATGAGCAACTGCGCAGTCGCTTCGAACAGAAACGGAACTCACGAACGGGAATTTGTTCGATACGATCCAGGAAGGTCGCGATCGTCTTGTCGCTTGGACCCTCGATCGTACGACGATACGTGTCTTCCTGGAGGTGACAAAGGCAGGCCCGTGCAATGGATAATTCCCGCTTCACACCAAAACAGATGCTTGGCTGGTTTGGGAATGGTTGTCTGGCAGTGACGACGTTGTCCAGTTGATCGAGTACCGCGAAGAGGTGATGATATCGGGAATCGTCTTGCTTGGCGGCGAGCATGATCAGCAGTCGCCGAACAAACGTGAAGACGGCGAGAGTATCTGACGGCGTCATCAACCGTCCACTCACTTTCGCGGTCGCCTGCTCGAGTACCGTCATGAGCAAGGGACTAGCAAACGACTCTCCTTGGGGGATATTGAATGAGCTGGTGGAGGATTGTGCAAGGGCGGACATGGCGTCCATATATCGGTATGGTGTCTTGAGACACCGTTGGGCACAATCGTCTAGAAAAGCAACGATGGCGTCGACCTCGTCTGTGAGCAGAGCACCATCAGGTGCTTCGGTGCCTTGACCTCTGCGTACTAAACAAAAGGGTAGGGCAGCGAGCCATATCCCTACTTCATTTGGGTCCTCCTGGAATATGACACTCTCGGAAAGAATATGCTGCAAAAGTTCCTTCAGCGTTGCACGAAGAGCACGTACGCGGCTATTGCAGAACGTTTTGAGGAGGACATAGAGATATGTGTGAGAGGACGAGGCTAAGAACGCGAACGACTACGTTAAACGACAACAGGACAGGATGGTCTCACTCACCAACCTTGCCAGCCCAAGCGAACTGATCACTTCCACCTAGGAGACGGAGGACATGCAAATGTTTGACGCTCTGCAGAGCCGTCGATACTTCTTCCCGCTGGTCATCTTTCCCTGTGAGGCCGCCCTCGTGGTCGTCGGAAAGCGTGGCGATAGATCCTTCGACCAGACTCAAAACTAGCTTTCCAACTTCGAATCTAGCCTCCGCAACAACGTCCGGAAGGCATTCTTGATAGAGCCAAAGAAGCCTCTGCGAACTCTCGCTCAGCAAAGCGTGCTTGGTCGTGTTTGAGGATGCTAAAAATTGCTGCGAGAACGCCACGATGACTTGAAACTCCGGTACACGCCGCCTCGCTTCTTTTTCGACCTCTCTTCGCTGGCGACTCCATTGGCCTTCTTCGTCTTCCTCCAGTGCAGTTGCCACCATCCTGAACACGCGTACTACTTCGGCGAGTTTTCGCAAGCATTTAGCCAGTGCGAGCGCAGTGCAGTGCTGAACAAGTGCGGTCGAGGTAGCTTGCAAACCTTTTGTAAACAATGCTTTTGTTCCCACTGAAGGAAGTATGTTCCCCATGACGATTGAAACCGGCGGAGGGGTAGGATTGTAAAGTTCGTCACTACCTAATAAGCGAAACGAATGCACGGGAACAGCTTGGGAGAGCACCTGCCCTGCGAACGAGATGTTGGCGATCCATTTTGAAGAAAGTCGTGGTTCAAGAGTGAGCGAAGCTGCAGACCAATACCTGATACGGACGTCAGTCACTTTGGTCTCTAGGATCGATGTGTCCGCACCCGGCGACGAGTTCTGGAGATGCGGCGGTGATCCTCAGCGCCAGCTCTTGTTGTCGAGGATCTTCGTTCACTTTTAACGATCGCAAAATGTTCGCCAGGATCTTGTTATGTATCTTGCCCGCGTGTGTACCTTTTTGTCGAGCGCCTTCAAAGTCTTCTTGGTCGGCAACACCGTCCTCGTCGGTCTGGCGAGGATACCACCCGCGATCTCTGAAACAGATCCCTTGTCCGGGATGAGTGCATATAGCCAAGAGAAAGTGATGGACGATGTCAGCCGGGACGTGTTCTCCTCCGGGGCTCTCTGAAGCGGCGCGGTCATACAATTTCAGGAGCTATCACAATCTCCTATGTATGCCATCGACACGACAGAAATCGAACAACACTCACGTGGGATATAGTCGCTTCGCTGAACAAACCTAGTTTCGTGGTCCGTTTGATTTTCGGATCCGACCAAACGCCTTCCCAGCAGATTTGGAGAACCTTTTGTATGACAGTGTACTGGTCTTGAATCAGACCCTTGAATATGCTCACGAACACTTCGCGACGTTGCTCGAGGAACGCCGCTTTGATCGATGAGGCGGCATGCTGGCCGACCATGGATAAGATGAACAAGACGTAGTAGGTCCGAATGTCTTCACTGTCCCATTGAGTCAAATTGAACTAGCGCTAGTACCGGGGCTCACCAGGTCTGACAAGTATGTCGTCACTTTCGTTCTCCTTGCCTCTTCTACGCATGTAGAGCAGTTTTGGCAGATTCTATGCTCTAATAAGTTATCGAAAGGAAAGGAAATACAACGACATACCTTGTTGTCCCAAGGAAACGCTTCAAAGACGGTGTTGCGTTCCCTTCCACTCCCAAATGTCGAGATGGTGTAGAATAACTTGAGCGTGGCAAGAATCAGCTCGTTGTGGCTTCCACTGATATAGGAGTTCAGTTTTCGTAGCCACTGTGGAGAAAGGATTGCCTTGATGATGGGGACGCCATACGAGTGATCCAGAAGGTGACACGAGAACAACGAGAGCAAGGATGAGAAAAGCGAGACGACAAGTGCTTGTGCAGACATCTGGAAGGCGTCTAATTCACGGAAGCGCGTAAAAATTGAGACGTACTTCACCCAATTTTCCCCAGATGTCAAAGAGGTCTTGAGCAGCGGGTGCGGTATCCATCCAAAATTTCGCCAAGGAGAGACGTTCATCGTGTGGCGCTATTATCTCGCCTGATTTCATAAAAAGCTTTGATCGGAGTGCAAATAGGGCTGTACGAGGCTTGGGTAACAAGACAATGGCTAAAGACCGACCACGAACCTTCGGAGAGCACATTTGGACCTTGGTTAGTACGGAGGGCTTGCTTTATGTCGTGCGCGTTGGAAAATGCGAATTGATTAGAGTCAAACTTGGCCCTTTTGTTGGATGGGTCATTTCCAGGCCGAGGCATACTTAGAGTGCAACTTGGTTGATCGCGTGGGTGGTTGTTTGGATCTAAAGCCTTTGCCAAACAACGCCCAATTTGACAGTCGTCCGGTGACAGCTCTCAGTTTTCGACCAAGCTTACATCTCCACATGAGCGTTGCCTCGACGCTGTCGGGCACCTTTGCAATTTCACTAATGGCTGAGGTCGTGCCGTACGGCAAGCATTTTTGTAGAAACATTTTTCCACACCGCGGACGACAAAAGCTTGCTGAGACGCTCTGGCGATAGATGGGGTGAGTCTTTATCTGGTCCACGAATCAGCCCAGTCTTTCTATCACTTTTGCCTACTTCATGTATCGGGCGGAGAGGTCATAGGCAGCCGGTCCCCCGACAAGCGGATCAGCACGAGGCTGCATCACTTTGTTCCTAAAGAGGAGACCTCAGGCTTGCTAACACCGGCGCGCAAGCAGGTTAGACAGAAAGGAACCTTCGAAAGAACAATTTCAACTGCCCAAACCTGGTTCGAAACACCCCACAAGGCGCGTGTTTCAGAACCATCGTTGAGCATCGACACTCTAACCTCAATTGGTGTAACGCTGCACGAATTTGTCCTGCGGAATATGTTCGGTTGCCAGCCTCGTCATGCAACATTTGTCGAGTCTGTCCCCTTGCGCCCATCTCGGTTCACTCCGAATTTCTCACACGTTCCGAATGTCGGCCTTCTCGCTTTCCGATGTCCTCGCAGATTCCCCTGACCTCCGCGAGATACTGTAGAGCGATGGATCACCTTGTCATCTGTAGCGTCTGCTCTCCAAGTCTCTTCGTCCGAGGCCCAATACAGCCAAGTCGGCTGGAGCCACCCGCTTCCTCTCTCGGTTCCACCTTCTCGCCAGCTCGTCCACGATCCCACGTACGCACCGACCCTTTCCATCTATAATAGTCTCTCCAACGCATAATCCGTGGATTCGGAGTTAAGCTTTCTCTCGTTTGAATATCCCGGAAATGAGCTTACGGCCCCGCAATTGATCAAAATGCACCGATGAGAAATTTCATTCGCGACCCTTTGCACTCTACCTCTTGCTCGGATCGTCGACTTCATACTCCAGGCGAGCCACCGAGCCGCCACTTGGCTTGCCCAAGTGTGGCGTGATACATACGTCTCCATTCTCCAGCGCGTCTAGATCGCCACCGGATCGTCGTCACCCCTGTGGACCACCACCGATCACGACGAATCCCTGACAAACGAGCGGGTCGTATACGGCAAGCAAGGTATTCCGTAACGCTCGCCCATCTGGCTCCCCGAGTCCACGATACCACCGGATTACTACATGGCACTTTGTACAACTCTCGGAAGCGAACCATCTCGTGCGATCACACCCTGACATTTCATTCCGCGGGGAGCCGCCGCCTACGCAGACGACGCGGTCTAGTCTCCTGTGGCCCATCGATCCGTTCACGACATATGGCGGCCTCTGCACCGCATATCTGACACGCAGACCCGGGCCGGGTGGCGCGCGCGCCATCACCCGTCTACATCGTAGGGGCCGTCATTACCAAATCGTTAATTAACGGGGCGCTCCCAGCTCAGTTCCAAGTCTAGTCCGACGAAACGCAGGACGAATTCTAATCGATCTACTCGGGTGCCGCCAAGGACGAAACGTGGCGGTGAATGTACCGCGTGGTGGCACATCTGCGCCGACAGGTGCCTCGAGCGTTTCCCCCTTGCCCTTGCCCTTGCCCTGGCCGCTCGATTCAAGATTGATATACGGCTCCCGGGTTGTCGACGCGCCACACAGCCCCGGGTCCGTTGGTAACTTTCGTCAGACCATATGGATGAGCAGACTTTTACTTTCTTTTGACTTCTTTCTTCCTTTTTGCTGCGTGAAGGTACGTAGAACCCGAGCTACGACGTAAAATACCAAATACCAAGTGTCTCTTCTGCCGACCCCCCGCAAGTAGTGTCATGTCACGACCGACCCAAAAAGAAACCGGCGGGGGTGAAAGCAAAAAAAAAAAGCATGTGTACAAACGGCAAAAACGTCCGTCTGAAAACGTCCGACGGAGTGGGTCACCTTGTCCTGTCTCTTTTTTTCATTTCATTTCTCTCTAGGTACGCTTCCGGGCGAAAATCTTCCTTCTATGTTCTATGTGACCACGGCTCGCTCAGACGACATCGGGGCTCTTCACGTCGCGGCTCGAAGCAGAGTATTGCTAGCCGTCTCAGCGTCAGTCGCGCGCGACGCGTGTCTCCCCCTCGTTCCCGCTTGTATGCTCACCTCGTCCCGCACGTACTCTTGGGTCGTATCGATTTTGATGGAGATATTGTTGGGTCGCTGACGATGCGGCGTGAGACGACGATTGTCCGTGTACCATCCCTCGCAAAGCCTACCTTGGACGTGGTCGCAATCATGCTCTGAGACGTCTTTTGTTGGACGCCTTGAAGCGAGAGGGACATTTCGTCGCTACGACACTCGCCTCTCAGTCCTTTGCGCGCGTTCAGGGTCGCAAGGAGGGAGTTGCAATATACTGCCATACGGAGTTAGTGCGTCTATGTAAATTTTTTTTCCGCTCCGACACGTACATCGGCCAAGACAGAAGTAGAACGCGATGTAGACGAACGTGTTTGGCCACGCCGCGATCTAGACGGAACAGTCAGCAGGAGATCACGCGCGTTCGCGCCATAGCACTCACAGATACCAAAGAAGCGACGGCACACACGCTATTTCGTCGTCGGCAGAGTTCCCCCGTCGGTTGAAGAAACTCACCTGGTCAAAAGGCCGGTGTTGATGCTGAACACGATCTAAACAGCGCTCGTCTTTCACCGAAAACGACTCCTCGACATGGACACTCACCAACTTGTTGATCATATTGTCAGATCTGACGACAAGATGTTCAAAATGGCAGTTGTTGTATACGTGGAAACGTTTACTCACCTCCGGAAACCAGTTCGTGATCTCTGAAGCAATGTACAGAGAAGCACGGCGATGAGGACGTCCCCTGCTGCAGCGACCGCATTGACCGACATTGAAAGAGGCTGAGGGTCTTATCAGCAGGTCGCTCGGGTGACTGAGTCTACCCCATTACCTTGAGGGTCGCCAATTGTGCAAACGTTTTGAACTGCAATCTGAGCGCGCGTGAGCAGAACGCTAATGAAAGACGGATCGCGACATACGCCTGAATACCATAGGCTATATAGCAACATCGCTGTCAGTTTCGTTCGTCGACAAAACTTGCTCGGACGTACCGACGACCAAAACTGTAGACATGGCGCGGCCTCAGTGGTAGGACCTAGGGGCTGGGGAACGCGTGACCCACCGAATTCACCAATGATCAATGTCATCTGGGGACGAAACGACTGAGAGATCGCCTCGCGCGTCCCGAACGACGCGACTTACCACCGATCCAGTGGCAAGCCAGCTTTTGTTACTGACTGCGTAAAACGTCAGCGGGGCTCGGTTTGTAGAACGAGGAACGTACGCCGATAGACGCGCATTGCCAGGAAGCTCTGGACGAAAAGTGCGGTGAATCCCTAGCGTGCGTTGTGAGCAAGGGAAAGACCGTGGAGACGAACGCGTGCCATACATTGAAAAAGACTTCGATCTGGATTGCGACGATGGGTGAATGACGGGTCAAGGAGAGAATGCTTGACGTACGATCAGACTCCTGGTTGGGAATGAGCAAAGGATTGTGTGAACGGGAACCTGCCTACCAGACGATCTCTCCAAGGGACGCGAGTGCTCCAAAGTCGGTGACGAGGTATGTGTAGACTAGGGACGGATGAATGCGCGCGCGGAGGTTGTGGGAGATAAGACTTGCCCGTGTGCGTGATCAAGGCTTGGTGGCAAGTGTCTGACAAGAAAACGCCAGCGACCTGTCGCGCAAGATGAGGACGGTGTGGAGAGCGCGAATAGTCGTAAACTGACCAGGAGCTTCACATACCAGGGATCCGCCGGATAGCGACCGTAGTAATACCATGTCTGGATGCATGTGACTGGTGTTTGGCAGTTAATAGCGAGGAAATGAAGGCGATCGATGGTACACACCGCCATATAGACTATGATAGGAATGGAGTACGATCAGTGAGTCAACGTTAGTAACGTGTGTCATGCTCACGTCGCTGAAACGACGACGCCGATCAGGAAAGCACCGAAACTGAGAGGGATCATCGACAGGTGGACGTTTCGCGCTGCGAAAAGACATACGTGTTGTCCAGGGCACCCATTGGTGAGGGAAAAAAGTGGAGAGGGCGGGGACGGGGAGGACGGACGAGGAGACATATAAGGATGGAAGGGGCTATTTGAGCGACCGAGTGGGTAACCAGGCTTCCGTCATTGCTGAGCTTTCATCCGCCACTTACACGAGGCACCTTCTCTTGCCCCATTCGAGATCGATCTGATCCTTGGCGAGCTTGAAGACTCATCCCTGGCAGTGTCTGGTCAGCATAAATGTGTTGTCCTCCTCCAGGATCTCTCAGATCTGCCACTACGTATACGAGCTCGTTCAGTTCCCAGGATATGGGTGTGCTCGTCGTCGTCTCACTCTGGCCCAGCGCAACGCGACGCAAAAAGGCCGGCAATTGCCGGCTATGTCGGCTCTCGGTAGACTTCGCTTATCCTCTGGTAAGACGGTGACTGGCAAACGCGGCGTGCCAAACGTCGTTTGAGGCTGGCAGAAATGAACGCCCCAGAAATTTTACACGGATTGATGGTCGTGTTGCAAGCGAAGCATGGAAGAGACGCTTGGTAGGCATGCTCAGGCTGGTGTTGAGGATCGGCTCGTGAACGACTCTGGATCTCACAAGGATCTGTCGAAGCGGGCCAACTCGAGAAGGCCAGCAAATTAGAAGCGTGAGACGCGACGGCCAAGGATTTGATGGACCGTCTCCGTGTCGCCCGCGGACTCGGAGCTGGGGCAGACGCTCAGCGTGTTTAAAAAAGCGCATTACAGCAGTGGCCGACCAGCACACCACGATCGATGGTGGAGGGGTGGTTCTGATCATCACACCAAAGTCGAGTCCTCCACCCGCGATGATTGCCGCCCGAGTTCTTCGGAGCGAATCTCGTCGTTGAGCTGGCGGAGGACGGAGATGGCCATAATTAATTAATCCCAGTCTTCGGGACGTCCACCGAGTCGTCGTCACCGCGGTCGACAACGATGACAGTGAGGGGAACGAACACATACCTCGTTCAAACAGGAACGACACCCCAGAACCGCGAAAATGACATCCTTCTCGTCAATGCCATCGCGCCGGAGATCAGTGTAGACCGCGGAGCGGACACCGACGCGGCGTTTGGCGTTAGACCGGAGCAGAAAGACTGACGGTGGCAGGTCGCTTCAGCTTGCACATCGACTTGTTGTTCCCAGCCATCCACCTCGCTAGTGCACTGCCGGTGAAGAATCTTGGTTCCCTCGTTGCAATGGCCAGTGATGATGCGGAGCCATGGTTGGGAAGATCGATCGCTGGTCGTCCAATTCAACCACAGGTGCGCCCAGGGTCACGGCTAGTCCAGTGGCTTGATCTGCCACACGTTCGCGTCTGGGTTGATCAGCACGAGGTCAGTCGGAAACGCCCGCCATCATTCCCACGCCAGTACTCGGACGCAGCCAACGCCAGTGCCTGTACCATGTGGCACGTATCACTCGCTGGTCTAGTAGTGTGAATATGGCAGGCTTTGCTTCTCAACGTTTCCACGCAACCGCAGACTGACCCCTTTTCTTTTTTTTTATTCGCGGTTTTATAGGAGGGTGGCCCTGTGGCATTCTTTGTCATGCTGGTTTCTTTGATTACTTTCATAAGAATGGTCGATCGTTGCACGAGGACAATGTTTCGTTGGAGATCAATAGGAAAGGCCCTGCAGATGTCGTCGTAGATCTTCTTGGTTTCGTCGCAGGTGTCCCTTATGGAGAAATGAGGGCAGGTGAGATGGTTCGTCAAATCCCATCAGTAAGTAGTTCCATCATCGTCGGACTGTCATAACGTACGATGCTCATACGTTTGATGTAGACGTTATTACCAAAGCATCATTCGCCTCAGGCTAGTTTTCTCAGACCCAATGGGAGTCACGTCACCCGGGTCCAAACAAGAACGTCTCCCGCGAATTCGTTCTGTGCGTACCCTCGAGACCCCTGTCGTGTCGGCGTCTCGTCGTTGCGCATTCAGCCATCGCCTTTGATGACGTGCCCGCCAGTCAAGGTAAAAATCCCCCCCATCAGCGTTTCCATCTTCTACGTAGCGTTGACGGCTCGTTGACAACACGAGAGCCCGAGAGTGGGGCGTTCGACTTTCGCCTTGGTAACGCTGTGAATCGCTGGACGGGTATCATACCTGCGATTAACGCTCTCACCGCTACACACCTCTCAGCCGGTTTATTCTTCTCCACTGCTTTACAGGGCCATGGCTCCCTGGGCCAGCCAACGATGACCTTTGGTTGCAAGGTGTAAATGTCGAAACAACCATGGCTCGAAAGCACCGTGGATGCATTCTTTCTAAACGGCTTTCCGGACGGATGGTAAGCGAGTAGCAAGATATCCCGTGCACGCTGTCGACTCTTTCGGCTCGTCCTGCAGCAGACGACGTTTCCGAGGCCAGGTAAACCCGGTGAGAAGATAAACTTATATGTTGACATGAAAAAGGCTCCTGGAGTTGATCACCAATTTCGTTGGCGTAGACGTATGCACGCTACCGAACGTTACATGTGAATGAGGGGACGCATACGCTGTCGCCGTTTACATCCGGGTCCGCCGTCTTTTTAAGCTTACCAATGGCTCGTGGGCTTTCCAGGAACGACGATATTTTCACGGCCTAATGTGGATCAGCGAACGACTCGTTGCTGGGTCCCGAGGGATCATCAAGAAAAAAAATAGGAAGACTATGTGACGTCACCAGGGCTCTGGCATGGATAGAAAACGGCGAGGCGACCCCCAGAACGAGGAAATTAAAATTGTATCGAGGTTAACGCGCCACCCAGGTCGCTGTCCCCAAACGAGGCTCCGTTAAACGATAAAACTGTCCTCCGCCGAACCTCCACCACCGTGACGTGCCGGCTATGGTGTTCCACCTCGGTCGAGCCCGCCAAGATCTTCGCCACCGCGTGTCAGTAGCCTTTTCTGATCGCGTCCGGTACAGATGTTTACGGATGACCCATGTTCCGCGGCGGCCTTGCATGCGCTGTCTGGTAGCTATCCAGTGTTCTTAAAAGGTGGAGGTCACGTGGTCGTCGCTGGTGGAGGTCGCAGGGAGGATCATAGCATAGCGCGCGTAGGTGGCGCATCGCCAGCACCGCGCACCAGAGTTGCCAGTAATCTTCCCATTAGCCCGTTCCACCACTCACGGGATACAGTACTTCCCATTCGCAGCGAATACTACTCACCATACCCAGTTTCAGTTTGATGTCGAATTAAGCGGACCGGCCTGAAGTGCGGCGTCTGCTGCAATAGGAGCGCGAGGCGTCGAGTGTCTCGGAGCAAATTTAGCTGATCAACTGGGATGCGACGACATGATAAATTAGTCTTTTTGCGCAGGGTGGACGCGACGCCAGGAACGAGTTTTGCCCCGACACCGACTGACAAACATTCATCATTGGTCGACTTCGCTTGTCCGAGTCCGACACAGAAACTCGCGGGGCGCTCGCAAGCGTAAGCACTCCACCATGTCGACGGCGGTGGTTTGATAGCAGCGAAATACGCGCCACAACCGCTACATGTGGTAGGCCCATCCGAGTCCGGGACAGAACCGATAGTCCGCTTTCTCGTGAATTTCAAAGTCACCGTAGTCAGGTCGTGCGTCGCTGGTCTTCTCTGGTTCGAGGAGCTACCCGTGCGTCATTCCGTCAAAGACACGAGAGCTTATTCCACTGACAAACGAGAATCAAAATTTCACTTCGTGTCACGGCGAGACTCTTGTTCCTCGGGGAAATGGTGCGTCTGAGTTGATGGAACACAGACGAGGGAGTGGACAGACGCGAGTTGTCGAATACTTCACGGAAAGACGCATTTGTTCCTGGTGAGCAGTTGTATGTCCTGCCGTAACGATTTCTGTCAGAATCTATCTACTTTTTCAGTGGAACCTCTCGTTGGCTGACTGGTATCCTTCATGATGACAAGTACTTACAACTGATTTGTACGGCAGCCTAAGAACAGAGGTTCTATACCCGTAGGTGAACGGAGGTCGTGGTCACAGTTGGAGCCAGCTTGCTAGGCGTAGGTCATGAGTAGGCATGAGTCAGAGCTAGCAACTTCACGCACTTGTGATAGTCCACCGTCCTCCGAGACGACAAATGGTATTTTCATGCCATGATTATGATTGAATGCTTCGAGCCACCTCAACAGTATTGCCCAACCTCATTTAGTACCTTCATGTTCTCTGACGCAGCGAAGTCATTGATGCATTCCTTCGTCGACGGCGTTCAAATTTCTTCGAGGAGGCTGACAGGAAAACATGTCTCATTGGGATTGCTGGTGGATTATTATAAAATCGAATAAACGACTCTGCAGGTACGCAAGCCCGTGCATTCTGCTTGGATGCATCCCGCCAGCTAGACTCGTCGATACTCCCCGCTGTTCGGGAACAAGTGATGTCAGTACGTATAAACATCGAATATGAGAGACACACAGCTACAGTGGGTTTCCCCGTGGTGCTTCCTCACCCTCCGAGTCCCTTGAAGATCTTGCCAGTCTCTGATGCTTTGGCAGAGAAATGGTTCCCGTTTGCGGAAAAGCGCCGAACCAGTGATGCCACAGGCTTGGTACTGATCTATATCCATATCATCGGGGAGGGGTATTGATTCTCAGAAACGGAGACAAAAAAAATAATGATCCTTGGACTCTGCTCCTGAGTGAGGAGAATGGTGATTGGTGGCATGAGGGAAGAAGGCTGAGGCGCCACCGTTGCTGCATTCATGTCTCATTACGAAATGGAACCACCTTTTACAATATTATAGTTATTCTGTCGTGTGGGTCGTGCCCACCTGCTCTGTCGTCCTGGTCATGGCTGGTATGGCTGGTGCGTACTGATGAGATGCAGTCATACTGGTGCTGCATCGCTGACCATCGCGCAAGAGCACTCCCCGCTGATCACAATCGATACCGATAACCACGTACGGGCGGTGACGTTCACACCGGACAGCGAGTATCTTGTGAGCGGTTTAAGGGGAGGGACGACAGGAGTTCGCGTATGGCGAACGAAAGACGGCAAACAGGCAGCAAAAATGGGGACGTCTTGGGTCAACTGTCTCGCTACGTCCAACGACGCCAATTGGATTGCAGCGGGGACATGCTATGGCGATGTTTTCGTATGGAACGCAACGACGTACGAACAAGTCTTCAAGCTCTACGACGACGCCTTTAACATTTATGGCGTCGATTTCTCGCCAGACTCGACTCGCCTAGTTTCCGCGTCGAACAATGGCAAAACCATTGTTTCCGACGTCGTGGCTCGCGGCCGAGTATTAACATTGCGACACGAGAATGGGGTGATAGCAGCGAAATATTCCCCTCGAGGCGATCGAATCGTGACAGTTACCAGTTATCATACCATTTTCGTCTGGGACAGCAACGATGGCCACTTGCTCATCGAAATCTCAGGTTCAGTGTTCACGGGCCACAATAAAGGTATCTTTTGGTGCAACGACTACCTCTTTGTTGTATCTCCCAACGGAATCAAGCAACGTAACGCATTCAACGGGTCGGAAGTCTCAGAATTGCCAGTACCAGATACCGATCACACCTCGTGCATCGCCCCGCTGCAGCATGGGAAGCTCGTTGCTTGCGCTACATTGCGTACCGTCACGTTTTGGGACACCTTAACGCAAGGAAAGCTCGCTTTAACAATCCGACACCCGGAAGACATACTTTCCATTGCAATCTCTCCAGACGACAGGTTTCTCGCAGTCGGCGGAGAGAACGGAAAAATCAGTATTCATGGCCTTTCAAGTATTACCGTAAGTGTGGATTATCGCATGCCTTCATAACGTTCACGTCTTTTCGCCTCCCAGGGTGTTCCCGACACCACCTCATATGCATCCCGGAACAATAACACACCGGATTTGAGAGAGTGGGTAAAAGCGACATTGGTAGATCGTGCGTGGAGAGACACATTGATCGCCGCTCAAAGCGTGAGTGTCTCCGCTTTGCTGTCCTTCGTGAAATTGACACTAGGTTTGCAGTTTCTGTTTCGCAGACCTGCAACCTATCAAGTTATATGTGAACATCTCGAAAGCCTTGACCGCGTTGCGGATGCGATCGAGTGTTTTCACCAGATGATGACTGAATTGGGAGGAGAGACGAACTTACGTGGCGAGGATTTACTATGGGCTTCTAGTGAGTGGTCGTCGCCATCGTGGGGGTTTGCAGTTTACGTAGTGATGTCCCAGACTTCAGACAGTGTCTTTCTAAGAAACTGGAGTGTCTCGGAGATGCAGCTGTGGATGCTCTGCGACATCACGAGGCTGTTTCCCACTATTCAACTGCGCTGTCTTTCGACCCCCCTTCTCCACAACCCATTTTCATCAAGCGGGGTAAGGCACACGCGGTATCTGGGTCGTGGAAACAGGCTCTAGACGACGCAAACCAGGCAAGTTACACGATTTTACTCATACAGATAACTCATGGCAACACAATCGTTAGGTGATCGCGCTCGACCCGTCGTTGCCATGGGGTTATGAAATCAGGCACACAGCTTTACACGGAACAGGGGACCATGTGGGTGCCATCAAGGCGTTTGAGGTGATGCTCTCAAAGATATCAGAGTCGACCGACCAGGGTGTTCAACGTGTGTTGTCTCGGCCATGAAAACTATGTGGCGTTTACACTGTTTGACAGGGAGCGGTGACCAGTACATCAGCCCGTCTGGTACCAGAGCGACGATTCGCAAGATCGTCCAGCAGACCATTCGTCATTCACCACGCGTGCTCATAGACACGAAAACAGGTCGGCTTCAGGATAGAGCTGAACAGGCATCTGCATTCGAGTCTCAACCAATCTTCAGTGAACTTGTGTCATCGATGACGAGACGGATCGACTACGTCCGGATCAAACATGAAGTACGACAGTACTTTCGATATGTCATGCTGTCACACAAGTGGGAAAACAACGAACCACTGTTTCATCAGGTGGTACACATTGCAGTGTATGACCTCGATCAATCTTCGACCCATGACAAGCTACAAACGTTCTGCAAGATCGTTCGGGACGCTGGATTCAATTGGGCATGGAGTGACACCTGCTGTATCAACAAGGCGGATAACTTTGTTCTTCAAGAGGCCCTAGTGGCGATGTTCAAGTGGTACCAGGGATCGGCGATGATGATCGTTTACCTCCGTGGTGTCAGTTCTTCCTCGCAGCCTGGCGCTCTCGTGAAGAGTGTCTGGAACACACGTGCCTGGACGCTCCAGGAATATGTCGCATCCAAGATTGTCCACTTCTACACCGAAGAATGGACACTTTATGGAGCTCTGACGGTGCCGAACCACAAAG
>JBBPJX010000336.1:0-18092 GCA_038088955.1 Neotropicomus parvogracilis
CCGCTACCACCACCACCACCACCACCCTGAGCCTGCGAAAACGCAAGCGAAGCAGCAGCGACTCGACCGACTTTCACCGCGTTCGCAACGTCGGCATTGGTAACGTTGGACTGGAAATCGCCAAACGAGTCAATCGGACGATTTAGCGATGATGCATCATCACGCGAGGATGGTGCGCACCGTTGCGAGTGCCGCCGCATACGGGTTGTTGTTCGACTTGCTGGACGCGGTGCCGGTGCTTGCGTTCGAACCGAGTGCGCGTTGGACGACCGACGCAGCAGCAGCGGTCGAAATGCCTGTTCCAGCCAGCCCGCTCCCTCCCTGACTCCCTCCGCCCTGCCCGAATAGCTCGGGTCGGGATTGAAAATACCTGCGAGGGCACGTCGATCAGCCACGACCAGCGTACGATATCGAATCGTTACTCGTCGAGCAGTCCGAAGAACGCATCCTTTTCCTGCACGGAGAGCTTGGAAAACACCATCGCCGGCCGTGAGATTTGCTGGATCACACACGGACGCTCAGCATAGTACTTAGATGAGCTTGGACAGCAGTATCCTTTCTACAGCATACAGACAGACCTACTTCTCAACAACTTACTATTTGCTTAAAGCGAAAACGATATGCAAAGTATAGTATCTCAGAGGGAAAAGGAAAAGAAAAAAAAAACTGGTCCCCAAGCCTGAGCAACACAGGTCACGAAAAAGGGAAAGCAGAAGAGAGACCATAAGAGATAACACCTCGGGAGGGCAATGATCATTAGGATGTTCGGACGAGAACCATCTGCGTCCGGAGAGCCGAATAGACATCATGAGCCAGCGTAGTTAAATATGTCGTACTCCCCAGGAGCACCCGAGCCATCTGCCATGGGCCCCATATTTTGGGGGATGGACATACCAGGCATGTGTGATAGACGACCCTGGTCTGATGGCATGTGTTGGCCCATGGGTTGTCCATACGAATAGCTTCCCGTCATGCCTTGCTGTTGCTGCCAATTCGAGTGCGTGGGCGACGGTGTCGAACCAAAGTATCCGCCAGCGCTATTCGGCGAATTCATCGAGTACCCATTCATCTGCCCAGTAACCATCCCCATTTGTTGCTGCATCGGCTGCTGTCCGCTCTGGGGCCAGTTGGGATTTGGGGTCATGACAGGATGCGAATGCTGCACCATCGCTTGTGAATAGTCATTTTGCGGTAGCTGAGGTTGCTGAGAAAGCCTCGATGGTGCCCGCGGCGTCATCGGCGAATGCACGCCGTCGGAAGGAGAACGCGCGCTCCGTGCAATACCAGGAATTGTTGAATTGGAACGCAAAGCGGGGAACTGATCACCTGTCGGCGCCGACATGGGCGACCCACTTACACCACTACCAGGCTGCGATGGTCCTGCTTGGGCCATACGTTGGGCCATCGCATATGCGTGCTGCTGCGGGTTCATCATGGCTGGAACAGCGTTCATGCTCCCATTCGTAGTCCGCATTTGCTGTTGCATGAGCATAAGGTGTCTCTGCTGGTTTATATTCATGTTGTTGGGCATTCCTGCTTGCATCTGCGAGGAAAAATTCGGGCCCGCCATGCGTGGATCCATTCCTGGGTTGGTGTGGCCCTGACCAAAAGAAAACATGCCATTTTGAGCAGGTTGGTTGATCATTTGCTGTTGTTGCTGTTGTTGCGACATGACTGGCGACTGTTGGACGAGGGTAGACACCGGGCCAGGTCCACCACTGACGGTCAATGCTCCGTTAGACATTGGGGGCAATGAAGAGTTCGGTGCCATGCCAGGCATCTGGGGATTGCGTTGTGGGGGAGCCACCTGAGGATTTTGGAGTTGATGCTGTTGTTGCCTCTGGGCAAGGACATTCTAAAGACTGAGTGAGTCGAACGACAAGAAATTACCACGCTCCGAATACCTGAAACACCTGCAGCTTCTGCATCTGTTGTTGCGGAGGAAGTGAGGTGAACTGAGGCATTTGTTGAATCATGTACTGCATGAGTGGATGGTTAGGGTTCTGCAATATAGAGCTGAGTTGTTGCGCCTGAGGTGTGAACGCTGCATTCGACTGTCCACTAGCCACGCCCTGGGGAACTTGTTGGGATGTTGAAGGCGGTGACATGTGCCGACTGGCTTGCATCTGTTGCATCTGTGCAGCGTGTCGTAGCTGTTGTTCTCTAGCCTGTTGAATCTGAAGCTCTCGTGCACGCGTGCGCGAGCTTGCAGCGATCGAAGCTTCCGCTGCACCAAAAGGAAGAGAAGGGGTCACCGAAGGCGGGGGCATCGCAGGGCTCGATAAACAGGGGCTCTGTGGCACGGCTGGCGCAGTCGACATGGCGATATTGGGTTGACTCGGAGAGGAGAAAGTGCTTGAGGGATTGGGATGTGAAGCAGCGCTGGATAAGGACATGGCAGGAGGTGGCTGGGTTACTTGCGGTTTGTTTTCGCCCATGTCGCGCCGCTTACTGACGATGTCCGGAAGATCATCTGGTCGCGTACGCTTCAACGCTCCGTTAGGTATCGCAGACGGTGCAGTTGGAGAACCGTGGTGTGTCGCGTTGAGGAATTGTCTGCGCGCCATGTCCTTGGCAAATATGGTCGGCATGTCAGAGTAGAGGTGATGTATTCGGTCCATGGACACAAACTCGACCGCGACAGGCGGATCCATGATTGGGAGAGTAATGTTGGGGGTCTAAAGTTATGGACTCAGGATGCGAGTTGTGAATTTGACCAAAAGGGAGTGCATACATTGTGCCGTTGATCTGCAGCTGCAGCTAACCATGTTAGGTTTACCTGGAGTCGGATGGTGTACCTAGACAGGGGTGAGGATAAAGTTGACATGTCGAAAAAAAAGGAACATACTGTTGCACCCGGGAGTCTGATACTGGGATCCCACGGACCTGAAACTCGAGGCAGACTCTAAAGAAAGGTAAATGGGGAGAGGGGAGACAAGGAGAGACGACGGACTTGAGGAGTTCTGCGTTTATCTCGAGAATGCGAACGACCTTTGAGTCACTAGGGGGAGGGCCGGGAGCAGGAGAAGAGAAACTGGAGGGGAGTGGTGGGACGAGGAATTCGCCCGAGGACGCTCTGGAATGAGAGGGACCAACGGGAACGCCGTTTCGACGAGCGAAGAATGGGTCTGTTGCAGAAAATTGTCTGGCGGGGGAGCTGGCACTGGAGGTAGGCGGTGAAGAAGTGCCGTTTATGCGGACAGTTGGCTGGACACGTCTGTCACGGGTGGAATCGTCCTGTGAGGTCAAGGAGGGAACTAGGCGGGAGGGATCTTTTGAATCGTCGGAAACGTCTTTCGAGTCTTCGGGGGCATCGTCAAGGTCTGGTGCGGGAGAGAGCTCGGTGAGGGGGGTGAGGGTGCCTTCGACGGCAAGGTCGGGCTCCTGTTTGTCTGGTGCGGGGGGATGAGTGAGAGTCTGGGAATGAGAGAGAGGGACGGTGATTTGCTGTTGGGATGGGGAGCCAGAGTCGGGTGCGGGGGAGAGGGAAGAACTCTTGTCGTCACGGAGGTCGTGGGAGGGATGAGTGGGGGATGTTGTATTATCTGGGGAGAGGTGAATGTTGTGCGGGGAAAGGGGCTGTTGGGGGTGGAGAGAGTCATGGAAGAAGGAGGGAGCGTCGGGTGTATGCGAGAGGTCGTCCCAGTCAAAGTGCGAGGCGTCGTGATCGCGGGTCAAGATTAGGTTCTGCTTTTGGGTTTGGTCGAGGTCATGGTGGTGGCTCCGATCGAGATGGATCATGGGCGAGACAGGCTCGAGAGCGGGAGCGTCGACGTAGTGGGCGACAGCGACGGAAAAGCGGGGGAACAAGCGGGCGGGGTGTCTGCCGGGTTGGGGACGGGGTGGGGAGGACGGGGCGGGGACGGGCAGGCTCGTGCGCTGGGCCTGTACAGCGCCGGGATGGTTAGCAGAGGATAATTGGTGTTATAAATCCGAGCTCAAAATCGGGCGCGTGCATATCAAAAACGCAGCTGCCAAACGACGACAGCGACCCCCCCAACTAGACCGTGGGACTTTTCTTCCCGTCTTGTACATGCCCCTCCCCGCTATTTTATTTTATTCGTTTTGGTGAGCTGGACTCTGATTGTCGGGAGTTTCCTCCTTTTTTTCGACAAGAGTTCGGACGTGAGATTGGCAATTCGCAAACGTTCCTGCGACGAGAGAATCTCCCACCGACCAAAGGAACGTTTCGGAGGGACGCGTTTATTGCGTGACAGTCACGTTGTGATATCCTTCTTCTCCGTCTTGTCTAGATCGACTCTCGTCCTCGTCGTCATGCTCGCGCTCGTCAATCCCCTGCACAACTCAGAACACAGACCCATCGACAGAAATATTTCCTCCCTCTCCGCCCTACCCCTCCAAACCGCCTCTTCCTCCTCCGCACGCTCCGCCAGGTCCCACCGAAAACCGCTAATACAGCAGAATTTTGCTCATCAAACTTCCTCTTCCTCGCATTTCAGTTCATCATCAAAGTCCCTTTCCGTCACTCCAGCTGTGGCCCACGATCATCCCACCGTTCGGCCAAATGCCGCACCGCAACCGGTCCACTTTCTCCCTTCTTCATCCACCTCATCCACTCTCCCCGCCCAACCCCCCGATAACACTCCCACACATCCCCCTCATCCCCCTCCCCTCTCTCCCTCGTCCGTCGACATCCACTCGTACGCACCGAACGACCTCCTCAAACTCCTCGCTTCCCTCCTCACCCAGATCGCACGCACAAACGACGCCCTCTCCTCTGCCGATTCGGCTGCTCATACCTTGCCAGCACATTCACAAACCCCTTCGTCCGACGTCCCTCCCCGCACACCCATCTGGCGCTCTCTCACCTCCGCATCCCGTGCCGCGCTCGGCAACCCCGCCTCCGCCCTTACTTTTCATGCCCGCAACATCCCCACCATCACTCTCGAGGCTTATCTCTTACGCATCCTCAAATATTGTCCGACGACAAACGAGGTCTTTTTAGCGCTCCTCGTCTACTTCGACCGCATGTCTCGCCTCGCTTCCGAGGCTACGGGACGTACGTTTGTAATCGATTCGTACAACGTCCACCGGTTAGTCATTGCAGGCGTCACCGTGGCCAGCAAATTCTTCAGCGATGTATTTTATACCAACTCGCGATACGCCAAGGTGTGTCATCTTCGTCCGGTCTCTTTCATCGCCGTGTCTAAGTTTTCACCCTATCAAACCCGTTCACGGACCTCGTCCAGGTGGGAGGCCTACCTCAACCAGAGCTCAACCAGCTGGAGCTCCAATTCCTCCTCCTCAACAATTTCTCCCTGGTCATATCACCAGATGAAATGCAGAGATATGCCGAGCAGCTCGTCCTATTTTCCCAGTCTCACTCACAATCCCACCCCCCTTCGTCATCCCTTCAAACTTTGACTACTCCGCTACCCCGCACGCCATCGACGCAATTCCGATCATCGCCTTCCTCGACTTTATCAGGCCCTGCACGTGCCATGGGCGCAATTGACGCCTATGGCGGTTCTGTCGCCCCCGATCGAACACCAAACATGCGTGCAGTGTACACGCGAGACGATGATGCAAGCAGCATCTTTAGCGAGGCATCTACCGAACCCGAAACCGAAACCGAAGGTGGCGATACGACGGACGACGAGCCGACGATACGACCTCCCAATTCGGCAAGTTCGTGTTGCGGTGACATGGAGGAATCCCGGAGCGAAGGTGTATTCCGTGCCGATGGCTGCGTCGTTCCAGAACGAGACGACAAGGACAGAGACAGAGGGGAAGCGACACCAGAGCTGAGAGCACAACGACGCGTCCGGGAAATCAGCGAGGACGTCGGGGACGTCGGGATGACAAGTCCCTAGTCCGAACGGCCCCCTCTTTTTTTTTTCCGACAGACTCTTTCCCCGACTGACTCTTTCCCCGACTGACTCGGTGCGGCCGCATGCTTATTAACTTGTCCCCATTTCATTCGGTTTGTCTGCACATCAATCTTTTTTTTCCCTCGTCCGTAGTCCATAATAAGGTCGTGCATACCTCGGCCTGCTCACACCACTACTGGGTTAAAAACTATACAAAGTATGATAGTGTTTATACCTTTCTTCTCTTCCATTCAGTCTCGATGGTACAATGTGGGACGAAATTGCAAAAACAAACGAATAGATAGAAGCTCTAGATCTCTCCACCTCGACTCGGTGTTCTGTCGGGCTGTCAGACTGGTCATGTCAGTCATACCGAGGAATGAAATCCAGACACATGGCACTTGACACATCGCAATCGCATGGGCACTCTCGGGTAAGCTCGGACACGATCTCCAGACCTAATCGCTACGCTACACAGATCGGAACCAGAACTATTAGCTAGGAAATACACTCTCAATGGCTACCGCCGACAACATGGCCACACAATAGTATACAAGCTCGAGGCATTCCTGTGCGGGTCATTCGAAAGATAATAAAAGGGGGGCGACCACGAACCTAAAGAGTCCTCCAAAAGGTAACAGTAATACAACAATCGGAAAACCCACCTCGCTCACCCACTCACCCGCGCACCCCCGAGCGAATTCCGCGTTCGTCGACCCGCGGTACGCCCAGACGACCGGCTTGCACCGCCCTTTTTTTCTCTCGTCGCGCACACCTCGCGCACGCGCCACGTCACCCCGTCCAGACTCTCCTCCACGGTCCTCAACCCAGGCAACACCCGTCTCAGCATCTCGTCCACGTCTGCCCGTCGCGAACCAAGGATACTCCCCTCCAAGTGCAGATGCGTCACATGGTCGTGACGCACCGTCGTGTCCGAGAACAACAGCATATCCTCCGCGTCGATACACAGCTCGAGAGACCGCAACTTGGGACAGCCTTGCAGGAGCGAGAGGAGACCGTCAAACGTGACAGACGCAAGTGTGGGTTCCGCAGCGTCCGTCCCAAGACGGAGTTGCTCCAGCCCCGGCGATGCAGATGCGATCAGCTTGACAAGGTCGTCGTCTAGTCGAAGGTTGCCCAAGTCAACGAGGTTGAGCACGCGCAGGGATTTAAGCGCGAGAAGCGGGGCCAAATCACATGCGTCTAGTTGATGTTCGCGTCCCGGCGTGCCCGCTTGTAAACCAAAGCGTTTACCAGCTCCAACATCGTGAACGAGGGAGAAATCCTGCGTATGGGGGAACTTGGCAGTAAAGGAGTGTAAAAAACCACGCAACGACGGAGGGGTACAAAACGACTCGATCTCCAGGTGGACACTGGATGGTGAGATGCAGTCGGGCATGAGAAAGATGTCCGCGAGTGAGTCGAGGCTGTAATCTTTCCAATGGAGGGTTTGCAGGCTATGGAAGCCGCCAGGTAAAACGTGTTCGAGAAGCGCGTCTAAATTGATCACAGACCAACGCATGTCGATCCCTAAATAAGAGAGTGTCTCGAGCTGAGCGAGGTGAACGAACGCATCATTGTCCAGCGTAGAGCAGACCACCGTCTTCAAACGATGCAAACCACGCACAGCACTCGAAATGGTACTCGCCGCAGACCTGGCGTTGCCGGATATTTTTAGATGCTCGAGTTGGGGACAGATGTCCCCAAGAGGAAGTCGGATAACATAATTGACGAGCAGCTTGGCATCAATCTCCAGTGACCGCAACGAAGGGCTGATAAAGAGGTTGATAGCTGGACCGAGAGTGGTGTGATTCGTTTGCCATTCCAGTTTGCGAAGGTTGGGAGTGAGCAGAGGAGGATCCCGCAAGGCGGCCATGGCGAGATAAATGGCCGAGTACCGCTCATTTAAGTTGTGGCCAGAGTTCGTGTCCTCGACGAGAACGCGAACGCGACTTGCACGATCCACGAATCGCCTCCAATCGGGTCCGGAAAATATCCGGCCGTTCTACAGTCCGGCGTGTCACCGTGGACCCGGTGGACTCTGAGTACGTGCACACTCACTAGAGACCAGCTGTGAGATTCCTTGCCCCTCACTCGGGGTGGAAGAATGTTGTAGAGGGCCGACATTCTGGGTAACCTGTACCAGAGAATCCCCTCGACCTGCCGCTGAAACGGCCGGCAAGTCCTCGCGATGATGGCAAGCGTTGGGAGAAGCGGCTCGCCTGAATCGTCTGTAACATAGTGGAATATGATCAAAAGAATCTCGGGTACGAGAAGCGCTTGATGCATGCTTCGCTTGCGCGCCCTTGCGAGGGGAGGAACGAGTACGAACATGGGCCCAAGGTCAGACTTTAAAGGATCGGAGCTGATATCATGTCTCTGGTGTAGTGGCGCGCGGAAGCAGAAGATGGTTGCAGTACAAACATGTCAATGTCGTTCCGGAAAGGCACGATCCATACAATTGTCGTGTTTTCTCGTACAAAAGCCGGAAACGCCAAGACCGGCGAGTCATTGCGTGCGTGGGACTGGAAAAGAGCTAGAGTGTTGGTACAAACTTATGATCTAGCATTGGTGGATAATGACAGTCTGGATCAGCGGCTTCTTGCCCGATATTACTTACGCCGGTCGCATTGACGCTGCTCAGTAGCACGCCCCCTGCTTAGCAAAATAAATTTGTTGGTCGCGGGGAACTACAATTCATCTTTCGCGTTCTCGTCCTCCACTGGACGACACAATGCAGGACTTGTTCCAGTAATTTGGTACTCGCACTTTTCCAACTCTGCAACCGTTAGTAGGGCATTCTCTGTGCCACACGAGAGAATGAGCTAAAGCGAATAAAGTAAGAACACCAATCAACACTCAGAACGTGACAAGGTTAGAACAACTGACCTCGACGCTGCGTTGTGGTCCGTTCCAGCATTTGGCACCTTGCGTATAGTGTTGTTTGGTATAGTATTCCAGCTCACCGGGTTCCGCTAGTTTATTCCACGAGGAGAATTTTCTGATTTGCACATTTGTTTGGATGCAGAAATGTGTAACGCCATCTGTACTCACCCGAGGTTGAATGTCGATCCACCCTTGTTAGGTTTTTGGCGCGCCTCGTCAAAAAGGCAGACCTCGTAGGTGTAACTGCAAGTTGATACATAAACGTCATAATGTTTGAGCACGAGAGACTACGAACTCTCCGATGTCCTTTTCGAGGCATAATCCGTTAAGTTTCTTCCATTCACCTTCGGGGCCGAACCCATCTGGGTTAAACAGATCGGAGAGGTCGTTACGCGCGGTCTGCTCTTCCTCGCGCGTGAGCTTGAGACTCTGCTCCGCATCAGCCAGGGCCTGCCGAGCCTGATTGGCTTCTAAAAAGAGGAACTTCAGCGCAAGTGCCGCACACACGAACGCCGCAGAAGGCTACCATTAGAGGCGTCAGACTCGCCACTCCAAACACCAAATCTCTTCAACACAGAAAAGACAGTCTCCCGAAGGGAGACATAATGGGGAACGAAAGAATCAGGAAGATAGGAGGTTATTTCAAAAACTGAAAGGTCAGACTCATCTGTCAGCAACATATTACGTCTGGATATCACAGGGGGAAACCCACGAATCGTTTGCGTGGCAGGATGTCCAACAATCTTGTCATGCTCCAAGAGTAAAGAAGTATAGTCCGTCTTCAACAATCGATCGAGCTCCTTCTCGACTTGGTCTGCACTCCAGAGGTCCTCCTCTTCTCCCTCCGCCTCAGATGCATGGCCTTGCGTCTCTTCGCCTTTATCCTCATCCTTGCTGATGTCATTGATGTGAGGAAGCCCTGCAAGTGTTTCCCATCCTCGTACGGCTTCCAGGACCGCCATATCCTGGTAATTTGGGTTGTATCCTGTACGTAAGGAGTCGAGGATGTCGCCGAGTGCCTTTTCCTTCTCTAGATGTTTCTCGTATTCCTTCCGCAGAGATTTCAATGCAATATAGTGAGTAAGGAGAGACTGGTAGAGTGCTACCAAAAGGGCAACAGGAATTAATGGGGAATGCGAACATCAGACGAAACTCCTACGTGATTGCTTCTTGCGTTGTAATTCAGCAGCTGACATCGACTCTGCGCGTTCGGCGATGTCTTGATAAGAGTCAACATCTGAACTTGTCGTGTGCCGACACTCCTCACCTCTCAGTCTTTCTACTTCGAGTTCACGAGACGCAACTTCACGTTCCAAGTCAACTACGAGTTTCTCGATGCGTGTCTTCTCCTTCTGCGCGAATGCAATATACGTAGTTCGTATTTTGGAGCCCTACAAAAAGTGAACAAGACGTTTTTGACAACATATTTATTGAACGCACGGTTTTACGCATTTTACGCTCCGCTTCTTCTCTCTTGCGGTATGCTGCGCCGACCTCCTCACATGTGTTCGAGCACACACCCGGCGCTTCGTCCGACCCATCACAACACTCGGGCTCTGGTATAGGTCAGATTATGACAGTTTGGCGCATGTAACATGCTCACCGCAAAGACCATCTCGCACACGTGAACTGGGGATCGTCGCGCCGGTGTGTCCTACGTTCCTACAATAAAACGTTGTCCCGGGACAGGCATTAGTACCTAAACTTATTAGCTCGTTCTGGATTGGTTATTTGAGTCGTAACTCACCAGGCTCGTCACTACCGTCAGGACAGTCGCAATAGTCATCATTGACCGCACTCCAAGGAATGACCTTCGAGCCGTCTAAACATGACCATGTTCCCGAGGCGTGAGGAGCGTACTTTGCTTGAAGGGTCGGGGAAACTCCGTGTGTCTTGTCAAGGACTGCAAGGGCAGGCAAGGGCAGGGCAAGGAGCAACCAAAGAACCATAACTTTCGTGTCGAACGCGGTACTCCTGCCAAACGCGCCGCCAAATGGGGCGTCATTACATAACACTAACGGAGCTTTAATTCTCGGAGTTGGCCCGAGCGAGCGATTGCTTGGGAAGGTGGAGAGCAAAAGTCCATCGACATCGACGACGACGACAAGGTTATCGTACCATGGTGAGTCTGCCTTTGCGAGTGTGCATGAGCGAGTGTTCCGGAGATTTCATGACCAGTAAATCTTCGGCGGCACGTTGGATGCTCGCAAGGCTCTCTCGATTGCATGCACGGACTAATCTCTCACTCAGGCCAAGGCAAAAACACCTGCCCCGTCATCTGGCGGTAAAGCTGCGAAGAAGAAGAAGTGGTCGAAGGGCAAGGTCAAGGACAAGGCCCAGCACTCGGTCATCTGCGATAAAGCAACTTATGATCGTGTGATGAAGGAAGTGCCTACATGGCGCCTCGTCAGTCAAAGCATTCTCATCGAACGGTTGAAAGTCAATGGGAGTTTGGCGCGCGTCGCCATCAGGCACCTAGAGAAGGAGGGCTTGATCAAACGCATTGTGCACCACTCGGGCCAGCTCATCTACAGTTAGTTCATCTCCTTATTCACTCCATCATTTGTATTGAAAGCGTAATCTGATTCCAGCCCGGTTGACGACTGCCTCGGACTAGAGCTACTCACTCCTTTCGCATCGTACGCCCGCCACAAGCTCATGTACTACTTCACCTATGCCAACCAAAATCATGTTTATGACTGGCACACCGAATAGCGTCTGAAACTGAAACCAGTTCCCTCGTAGATATTTAGCTTGAGTATACGTGAACTTGGGGATTCTATAGCGTTCGAGCACTAGCATACGCAACGGTTCTGGGAATAATGGAGAGTTTTGCAAACGAACTTCGATCTGAAGCCAAGTCTCGCCCAGATGATCGGTGGTTCGGTTGCACTGGGTATATTAGCTTCATGACGCTGGCAGTTACCTAGGTACTGATCGGAACCGTAGAGTCACATCTCATAAATGTCACTTTGAGAAATCCTAGCTGTTTCGTTAGTTGGCCATCGACATCTGGTTGTCGAATTTTCCAGGCTCTTGAAAATTGTCATCAAAATCACAGACTCCCATTAGAACTGAGTTCATTGATAGCGTATCCAGTTCACAAGGACGGACAGGCTAATTGTCTTATCTATGTCCTACATCTCACCGCACTCTGTAAATGATATTATTATTGAAATTTGTTATGTGGAATGACTACCCACCTGTTATCTTGACAACCAGCTTAGGCCGGTTATTGGGACCAGTAGGCACGTTTTCGATTTTGCGAAGCGTAAGCATGCCATCGATCACCTTACCAAACACGACATGTTTCCCGTCGAGGAAGTCGCACTTGGCTGTAGTTATGAAGAACTGACACCCATTTGTATTTGGTCCAGAATTAGCCTAGAAGATGTTAACATGTGCGGGTCGGCAGCCGCGAATGGACTACGGTACCATTGACAGGAGACCTGGGCCAGTATGTTTCTCCAGGAAGTTTTCGTCCTGACAAGCGACTAAGTACTGCTGGGCGGGACAAGCATTGCATAGTGACCAACGGAAAAATTCTTCCCATATATCGAGAAGGATCCAGTACCATCGCCGTTTATGAAGTCACCACCTGTTAAAGAATGAGCAGATCTAGTGTGAAGTTAATCGAGAACATACCCTGACACATAAAATTGGGCACTCTAATGTGACGTTAATAATCAAGATAATCCAACGTAGCAGAGACCGTACACTCTGCAATTACAGTCAAAAATACGAGAGTCCCCACGTGTTTGGTGCTCACCTGTGAAAAGTCGCATTCTTGTAACCTTGTGGACGAGCGTCCCGCCTATCACGTCCTTGACATGATCAGAGGGAAGGCTCTCATATAGAAGATCCGAATCACCTGCATTCACCAGTACATAGCTGCCTGAAGTTCTCTGCTGTCCTGGTTGGATGTTAGCCATGGGCGAGAGCCCGCCGGCGAGGACTCACTTTGGGACGATATCACTAAAGAGCTCCATTTTGACGCGTCCTGCAGGCGTTTCTCCGATTTTTAGGTCCATGAAGACAATCGGGCGCGTCGTTGAAGACATTTGGGTTGGGTCGGGTGACTAGATGCGCAGTCGCTTGAGTGTTCTCGTCCAAGCCGCGAATTATGTAGTTGCAGTCACAAATTCAACCACGACGCGACGGCCCCACCGACACTTGGTGTGCTACACAGCGCCGAGATCAAGCGTGCAGAACGACGGAAAAACCATAGGGCTTCCTATCCTAGAGAACGCATGTGGAGGCTCTGCTCATCTCAGTTGCACACACTTCTCCAAGTACATTTTCGACTTCTGTTTCTACCTCCCCGATGAGCACTGATAAGCACTACTACATCGGCGTGGACATCGGTACAGGCTCTGCACGAGCGTGTCTTGTCGACGCCAGCGGTCGCATCGCAGCTTCTGATACCCAAGATACGAAGACTTGGCGCGACGAGAACGATCACAGGATCTTTGAGCAGTCGACAACAGACATCTGGTCCAAGATATGCATCGCCGTCAAAAACGTGCTGGAAAAGTCCGGGGTAGACAAATGCGCGGTTAAAGGCCTCGGATTTGATGCGACCTGTTCGCTCGCAGTCACAGACTTCGAAGGAAATCCGGTGTCCGTGACGAAAGGAAAGGATATCGGAAGCGTTGGTGATGAAAGGGACATCATCCTCTGGGCAGATCATAGAGCCGAAGAGGAAGCTGATCTCATTAACTCAACCGGCTCTATTGTTCTGGACTATGTTGGTGGAACGATGAGTGTACGTTTGCATTTATGTCATCCCTTCATGCTGACTCCTACCCATAGCTCGAAATGGAGGTTCCGAAGATCCTATGGCTAAAAAAACATATGGACAGGGCTCGTTTCTCCCAGTGCCAATTCTTTGATCTCCCCGATTTTTTCACTTACAAATGCACCGGGGACAACACTCGGTCGTTCTGCTCCACAACGTGCAAATGCTCTTTTGTACCTGATAAGGGTTGGCAAGAAGATTTCTTTACTCAAATCGGCCTTGCTGAGCTTATCGACGGGGGAGAATGGAGACAGATGGGGGCGGCCAAAGGTCGTGTTAAACCTGCCGGAACACCAATCGGTGATGGCCTCACCGAGAAAGCCGCCAAAGATCTCGGCTTGTCAAAGGGAACATCTGTTGGGGGTGGGCTTATCGACGCGTGAGTATTCAGCCCTTGCGACCTCTCCAATGAAGCTGTAGCCCTAATGATTGCTGAAGATATGCAGGTTGGATGGGTACAGTCGGAGCACGCTATATAGAAAATGGACGTTTATCTGCGCCTCCTGTCCTTGATGAGTCTCGTCATCGGCTTGCTGCCGTCGCAGGAACAAGTACATGCCATCTGATACAGGTTGGTGCGGTTGGCTTCCTTCTTGCCCTAGCACTGAGACCCGTGGCGCCAGAGCAGACAAGGGGTGTTCGTAAATGGTGTTTGGGGTCCATACAGGGTGAGTAGACCTACCCTACTGGCTATCGATGTGAAGTCTCTAGCGCCATCTATTACACAAGGATGCTGCTTTCCCTGAATGGTGGATGAATGAAGGCGGGCAATCTTCAACCGGACAACTCATCGATTTTGTGATTACTACTCATGCCGCGTATCCCGAACTCCAAGAGCGGGCCAAACAAGAACAGAAGAACATCCATCAAGGTCAGTTCAACAGTCGTGATGTGCGATGTATCGACGCTAACTCCCTTGACTTTTTCGAAGTTCTTCTTGAGGTGCTTGAAAAGTTATGCCGGGAAAAACAGGTCGACTCGTTCACAGAGCTTACAAAAGACATTCACATTTATCCGGATTTCCACGGTATACCGACTTACTTACTACGCTGATGCTGCGTTTCTTACTGCCTTACAGGGAACAGGTCACCGATCGCAGATCCTCGCATGAGAGGCGCGATTATTGGTCTCGAACTTGTACGTTAGATATGTTTGACACATCCTGCAAGCAGCTTACCACGGTTTTCAGGATGCTTCCATTGTCGATCTGTCCAAGAAATATTACTTGACGCTCGAGGCCATTGCATTGCAAACACGCCACATCATTGAATCAATGAACACTGCTGGCCATGAAATCAATTCTCTTTACCTTTCTGGAGGACAAGCCCGCAACGCTGTCCTTATGCAGCTTTTTGCCGATGTTTGCCAGATTCCCGTTGTTCTCCCCGCGTCTTATTCGGAGGCTGTTGTGCTTGGTGCGGCGATGCTAGCAAGGATTGCGGCTGAGAAGGTGACGACGTCTGAACAAATGTGGAAAGTAATGGTGAGTCTTGTATTTCATGACAGCGGTTGCGATTGAAATGTTCACAATACTCGCACTTAGGTCGAGATGACCCTCCCGGGTACCCTCGTAGCGCCTGCACCATCTCCCAAAGTTCAGAAACTCCTTGATGCGAAGTACAAGATTTTTAGAGAAATCATCGACATTCAGAAACGATGGAGGCAACAAATGGAGGTAGCTGTTGGCCATTGATATCAGATCACTCTATACTTTAGAACTATGAAACGGACTGTAGATACCAGTGTAGCATGGAACCTTTTGAATGGGTGCCTAATCGCGCCTTGATTTAGATTCATGCTTATGTATAAGTCCGAGATGTTGATGCTGTTATTCACAAGAGTGTTGTGGCTTCTAAACGATATAACTTGACGGCTTAAAATCCATCCTCCCCTTCAATCATGATAATCTTCATCCGCCATCCCTTGCGATCGTCATCCATGTCTTCATCTGCCCAATCGAAATCCTGGTCCCCAGTGTCCCGCCCTCCGGCCTCAGCTCCGACCTCCACCCCTGTCGAAAGGTGTTAGCGAATCATTTCGGGCTAGCCAAAGGACTAGGAACACCATCTTCATCGACCCCGCTTATAATATCAACGTCTTCGTCCTCTTGGAGCTTTTTCCGTAGTGCAATCTGAGTCTCGTCTTCCTGTTCTCGAAGAGAAGATTAAATGTCTGTCCGTCAGAATCTTGCGGAGAACTCGCCAGGTCGAATTCTGATTCCCCTTCTTCATACCAGGCATTCTCGTCCGCTTCTTCGAATCCTCCCGCGAATGCACCCCATCGTTCGGGAGAGGGGCTATGCCAGATGAAAATAGTACCTTGGTTGGTGGTTGATGCAAGGCGCGGCGCGGACGGATGCCACTAGGAGACAAGTGCAAAGCAGAATGCGGATAGATATTTGAACTCACGGAGAGGAACTTACATGGACGTCTATCAAAGGCTCTCTCCCTCCGTCTAGCGCAGTTGCAAACTGACCATCATTGGATATATCCCATATGTAAATCTTATGCGTCGCTGGGTCCGCAGCGCCTATGGGAGCAGTCAAAATCGGAAAGGGATAAAATAGAACAATGGGGTCTCATACCTCCTGCTAACCACTCACCGCCAGGACTATATGACATCGAATGCCATGCAACTTTCGAGATCGGGTCGTTAAACTTATGCGTAGGCTCTAGTTCTGTCTCAACTATCGAGTGCGCATTGGCAGATACCGAACAAGTCTCAGAGGCTGCGGCCCCATTTACATTCTGGCTTGAGTCTCGTCCAGTGGGGGATTCGAAAGGGGGAGAGTTGGACGACGATGAAACACCATTTCTAGCAGATGATGACAGTGGCGAAGGATAATTAGGAAGCGTAAACTGGCGAATGGTTCTGTCAGAGGAATTTGTCGCAAGACGCCTTTGGCGACCAGGTAAGCCACGGGTAGACCGAGATATTGCTCGGTACTCACCGGCCGCCCTTGGCAAACTCTAGGCCTTTGATGGCACCCGCACCAGATATGTGATGCCTTGCAATAAGCTATCAAGGAGGTGTCATTCGTAAATGCATTGTCATCTCAACTTCGGAACGTTCGAAAAAAGATGCACAATCAAAGCAGGAAGCGGTTCGGCGGAAACTGCGCATGATTGACTTACCCCTTTTGTCCGAACATTAAATACGTACACTGTGGCCGCGGAGGTACCAATGAAGACATGTCGACCTGTTGGATCGAATCTGGCAGAGATCATTATCGGTCTACATATGCGATGTGCACGCCCGAGTATATGAAAAGGACATTAGTCGTTTGAGATAGTACCGAGGCAGTGAGTAGAACAAGGCAGCGTACCGTGCCCTCTCATCACGTTCGTCCTCATCACATAACTCGAACCGACCACGGTGAGCGCTGCGCAAATCGACGATGAATGCTTCGCCCGTGCTTAGAAGGGCGAGAATAATGCGACTTGAGATAAAATCACATTGTACAACACTTATCAAGACAGGTCATGGAGACCTCGACAGACTGACCCACCTGTTTCTTGGGTGAAAGCTTGCTGCGATGACTGGTGCATCAAATCTAATGACCGCCTGCCTGTGAGGTGGATCGTAAGGAGATGCAAGATCCCAGATGATGATGTTCCAGTCTTTGGAAGCAGTGAGAACGTATCGAGAGTTGCGTGACCAGCTGCGTTGGTTAGTGTCATACATGGAGGAGCTACGAAGCTGTATGGACGTACTCAATGGAGGTGACGCCCTTTACATGACCTTCACACCACCTGATCGTAGCCCTTGTATCAAGGTCCCATATGACGGCCGATCCGTCATTACGTGCGGCTGCAAGGAGCTGCCCGGTGGAATTGAAACGAGCAAATGAGGCGCCTGAGACAAGCGAAGTCTGTACAGTTGTGGGATGGGTGACAATGAACGGGTCTGTTGGTCACCGAATCACATAATATTAGTGTGAAGCAGGGTGTGATGTAACTTGACAAGTAGACGTACTGAGGAGAGCTGCGTTCATGACTGTGCGAGCCGTTCTGGTCAGTGTCGGCCGTCAACGTCGACGATGGCCACTCTCCGGCAGACACTTGACTCCCTCGTTGTTCCCGCTGCTTTTGCGCGGCACGACAGGACAGTGGACACGACCGTGCTGGAAGGACTGTACGCATGGAAGTCAAAAGCGGAGCCCTCCCTCAATCTGCTGGACTCGATCGATGTGAATGCGCTTTCACTTTCTGAGCTGGTTGATCTTGTCTCTGTTCTCGCTCCATTGACTGCAGTAGCCCAGTGGTCCTCTCCAGCGATACGGTCACTCGCAGCTGGTGCCCGCTTCGGTTTCTCGAGACACCTTTTCGCTAATTTTCGCTGCAGCTCGACTTTCTAGAGTCCCCACTCCAGACAAACTCGTCACCCAAATTTTGACCCAGGTCGTTAAACCTCTCTTCGCTCCGACCCCCCATCCTCGCCTTCACACATCTACAGCGCGTATCCTACCCCGTCCGGCAGATGTACAAGATACATTTGTCGATCAGCCTTGGAAAGATCATCCGGGCCTAGATGAAACCATCCGTTGGTGTCTCCTAAACACTGAGGTCAAACCTATC
>JBBPJX010000337.1:0-18072 GCA_038088955.1 Neotropicomus parvogracilis
TCGTTTACTGGCGCGACCGAGCGCCACATCGAGGTCTCGTGTTTCTGGTTCTTATTCTGCACCGGTGCTAATTACGTCCCCAGGTGGGCGATGGCCTCGAAATGTATGTCGTGCTGGCCAAGGGCCGTGGCGTGCACGGTCTGGAGGACGTGCGAGGCGTGCAGGAGCTCTCTGCGACGGACGAAGGCGAGCGCGTGTTTGTCATTCGGAGAGACCTAAAGAAGGATTGATGGGGCTGTATCGTACACACAAACTGAACATGCTTCTGTCCACGTTGCTGACAGCGCTGGGACTGCAACCAACGGACGTGAGTTTGCTACCTCGATGTTGTTGGTTGCTGTGAACAAAAGAGCCGGTCTGAATCACGACGGCCCCAAAGGTGTTGTTGATAAACAAGAACAAACACCGTTCCCTTCTCTCGTCGCTGTCGTCGTCCGCCTCTCTGCTGTGCCAGCGGCCCTCCCTTCCTTTGCCTCCACCCTGCACCTCTCGACATGATCGCATTTTCCCTCCTTTCCATCTTCCTCGTAGCACCGGCGTACGGCCAAATCACGTACGATACGGGGCACAACGTGACACCCATCGTCGGTACTTGGTCTTCGGGAAGCCAAAAGGTCGTCACTGGCGCGGTCAGTCCCCTCGATGGGTCTCGCAGCCATCCCACCTCGTTCACACGCACGCACTCGATAGAACTTTGCAAATCCCTTGAGCCTATCGTTCACCTATCCAGCGGTGACCGGCTTGTCCTATTCATTGTGAGTCCACTCGAGACGTGCAGCGTCGGAGGCTGAAACGACGCGCATACAGCACCGAGGACGGTTTTTATGAGATTGCGCGGTACCGGATGAAGTCGAACGGTGACCGATTCTCGTGCTTCGTTTGCGGATCTCGTGCTTATTCGCCTTCGACAGGCACTCAACCGAACTGCATAACCGGTGTCATGAACTGGTGTCACGGCAACTACGACCTCCTCTCGAACGGCTCCATCGCTCTCACCCCCTTTAGCGACGGTTACCAACAAATACAAGATGCTTGTGCACCCGTATCCAATTTTATCGAGAACTACGACGATACCGAGCTCTACCAGCTGTGGAATATTTACCAGGATCCGGTGCGAGGGTATACCCTGCAGCTGTATGCATTCGACGGGACCCCCCTACCTCCGATGTGGCTGCTCTCGACGTCGCCGAACATGCTACCGACGCAACCGCTGCGGAACGTGACGGTAAAAGGGAGCAGTTCCAAGAATACGGCGGTCCTTCTTGCGAACGCTGGCGAGCGCAGTTGGGGTGTGTCAAGGCTGACGAGCGTGTTGTCGCTCGCCGCAGCACTCGGGGTCGCATCATTACTGCTCTGATGATGACGGAGACGCGTTCCGGAGTGTCGTGGGACTCTTTTTCTCCATTTCTTCTTTCTGTTTTCCATCTTTCCGCGACGACCGACCGCGGTTTGCCCCGCTTGCGTATACGACCCTCCACACACACATACCAGCACGCTAATAGATATTCCAGTTTTGCATGTCGAGCACGAGATGCACGCGCTAGTTGACCTTTTTATTCTTGCCGTTATCCGTTTCTGCTCTCGTGCTAGGACGTCATGGACACACGCGCGAGACCACGGAAGGGGAACGCGCATGACGGGCAAGGCGTGTAGTTTCCGGCGAAAGAGTGCATTACACGTTCGTTTCTAGGTTCACGTTCGAATATCATACCCCCTCGCGATAGCGACTTTTCTTTGTATGAACGAGGATGTGTTTTGTTCAAGCTGGGGTACGAATCAGGATCGGTTGCGTAGGCGCTGTAGCGATGTTTCACACATCGGAATCTGATTGATGTGTGCTTGTACGCGTGGAGCTCGGATGCTGGAACGTAGCGAAGTGTCCTTTTAAAAAATTTTCGATACCGGGTCGTTGCCTTTACGCCTTTTCGCCTGCTCTGGGCGGAAAAGGAGCGGCGGGGCTCCGTGTTCCGTCTCCCGCGGTAATTCCATTGCAAGGAAGGCTCCAAGTTGGAGCTGTACAAAAAAAAAGCCGTCGGTAAACCTTCTTTCAAAGTCGGGTCGTGCGGCAATGGTGCGAACGAGCGAGCGCTGTGAGCGGGGAAATGCGGGGATGGTGGTAGACGTCACGTGTGGGTCTGACTCGCTCAAGTCTCTGAGCTCGACATATAGGTCCTATGAACCGGCTTAGGGCCACGTCGCCCCCAATCCAATAACGGCCGCCTTTCTGATTCTGATGGACCACCGTGGGCAGGTCCGCATCATCACCTGACGAGCAGGTTCCACGGTCGCATCGATGGTTCATTTCGAGACTTGGGGCCAAGAGCCACTTCTTTTGATGCCACCGTGGCGGGCATCCACGGCCATCGGTTCGTTCATTTCGACACTGCAATCGACGCTTACGTGACATTTCAAAAATACGACTGCTGTCGTCTCCTCCCCTTCTACAGTTTGCGTTGGTTCGCTCTATTTCTTAGGAGGAGCGTCTGATTACTACCCCTGGGATCAAGCGCCGTGGAGGCTCTCGAGCCGCAATGTGTTGTCTCCATTTGTACTGTATTGACAGCCACTGACAGGACATGCTGTTATCGCTCATGTCATCTCGTCCCTGGCTTGTCTTCGCACCGCCCACACGTCCACTACTTCTTCGTCCTCCCAACGAACGCTCCTTCGAAACCCGACTCTCTCATCTCCAGCGAGCAAATCGAGGAAAAATGAACATGTCGGATCCAAGCTCGATGGGCAACTCGTCTGGCAGCATGTCCATGCCCATGATGACCCCATGGATCCATTTCGGAACTGGGGACGCCATCCTCTTCTCGTCTTGGCGACCTACGTCCACCGGCGCCGTCGCAGGCGCTTGCATCGGGCTGATCGCATTCTCCATATTGGAGCGCTGCTTCGCCGCCTTTCGACGCGTGCAAGAAGTACACTGGAGAGCAAGGCAAGTACGCACGCCCCGAGCTCGATCGTCTCCTCTCCGCCGCGACGTCCCCCCGCTGACTCGGTTCGTCGCCAGACCCGGTCTCAGCTCGGGCAGCAAGCAAGCGATCCTCGCCAAGGATCAGGGCGTGTGCGAAGCTTCCGCGGCGTGTTCCGAGGAACCCGAGATCGTCCCTCGGTTCTCGATCTCCCGTGACGTTCAACGCGGACTCTTGCAGATCGTGCAATCGACGATGGCGTACGCGCTCATGTTGGTCGTCATGTGAGTCGGCGGGGTTCTATCATCTAAAACGTGGACGGTCCTCATGAATGCGTGTGTGTGTGATAGGACGTACAACGGCGCGTACGTTATTTCCATCATTCTCGGCGCTGGTGTCGGAGAAGTTTTGGTTGGCCGTATCGCCCGTCAGGCCGTCTTCTGATGCCTTGGCGAGATGTCTGGTGATGGGTACTTGCGTGTTTGACGTTTTATTTCGTTCGTCATGTAATCCGACCTGTACGTACAGTAACTTGAATTGGTGCCACGACCACTAGGGCGACGCAGAACGTCACGGGCCACGGCGCGGCACCACGACAACAGCCGGTGGTTAACATCGTGGCGCGGGGTGGCATTAAAATTTTTGGGTAGGTTCGACACTCAATCGGCCATAGTCACTCGACCTTCGATCACAAATGCACCTTTAGAAAGCGTCAAGCGGTAACGTTACACCTCTGCCTTTCTGATGCCTTGACAGGTTTTTCTTGGCGGATACGGCAATGCGCTGGTTGGCCCATCTGCGAAGCAACATTGTAACGTTATTGTTTGACGACACTACTCTCCGGGAATCTTGAGAGTTGCGATTGGACACCGGTGTGCAAATGGTGCTTACTTCCTTTTTTAATCCTCGTAAACCAAGTTGACAGCAAATCCTACGATTGCAGATGCTAGAATGTTACTAGGAAACGCTGCCAGTGTACAACAGTATACAGCCACTAGGGGATTTGCGGGTCTTGAGGTCGAACGGGATTATCAGCATTGCCTCTCAAGTTTGCTGTCCGTTCTCCCTCATATCACAGGAGTTGGAGATACAGACCGACCTACGTAACTTTCCTAACTTACCATATACGGACATTCGTTTACCCGCGCGCCTCGCGACGCGTCTTTTCCTCCAGTCTCTCATTCACGACTGGAGGTAAGCTACACATGTATTCACCCATTACCATACATACTGAAGTGCCTACGACTTAACTGTCCCTTTCATAGCTCGCTTAGCCGACTGTTCGGTCGTGTTCTCTCACAGCCTCCCTGTCTGTCGACATCGCATCGTTATGATTGCTTGACGGGCAAGATCCGCGGGCATCTCGGATACTGCAAAGTGCAATCACTTACGGTATCTTGTTGCCACAACTTACGCGACATGTCAAACACGACTCGGACTGCGGTCGTCAGCTTCATTTCTTTACCCTTGTTTAATCACCGCTCTCATTGGTGTGACAAAGTGTTGTTGGACAATGACGTTATAACATTGCTTAGCAGATGTGGCCTGGCAAGTCCGATCGGAGTGCTTGTTAAGCCCTCGTGTACGTTGGCGAAAAACAATCCAGAAGCACAGCGTGATGAGTTGCTCTTACAGATCGGTGGCTGGCCTGACCTGTCTCTTGTTTAGTCGCTGGTACTGCCCTGTTCGCCTCCGAGGATGCACCTTTTAAACCCGACTCTCGTTCCCAGCGAGAAACAAGTCGAACCCAACTACAACTACAATGGGCAATATTGGTGTGTTCTTTTAACGCCCACTCGCGCATGATGACATGTCGATGTCGATGTCGATGTCGATGGACCCATGGTTCCATTTTGGAAACGGGAATCCCATCCACTTCCCACCTTGGAGCGTTGTATCTTTGCCTTTCTGCTCGCTCAAGAGATGCGCTGGAGAGCTAGTTGCGCAGCCCGCCGAGGATTATATCTCCTGCAATCGATTTCTGACCAAGATGGCCCAGACCCGGTCTCGAGTCGGAAAATAAGAAATCGATCATCACCATGGATGGCGCATCCGAGGCCTCTGCAGTGTGTTTTGGAGAAATGGAATTCGTCCCTCCGTTTATCATCTCTCACGAGATTCGGCGTGGCGTCGTTCAAACCATGCAGTCGACGATCGCGTACGTTCTCATGTTGGTCACCATGTAAGTGATGATCCATGTGTCCGGACGTGTTTCGAGACCTAAAGGCGTGCACATGACGTCCTTTGACGTCCGGCGATCAGTGTTGCACGTCTATTTAGTTTGCGCGTAGTGCCGGATTTTATGTATAGCCGACGGCACAATATTATAACATATCGGATTGATAACAAGTTTGTGTCGTATCGTGCGAGCGCCCACCATCCGTAAGGTATGGTGGGTAAGGCATTGACGTGGCCTGGTACCCACGTCATGCGGCATGGCAACGACTAAATGGCGGCCAGGCAACCCGAGGGGCCTGGACGCACAAGCAATATCGATAGTCCGGGTGGCCTCTACCTCGCACGCAGACCATGCCGAAGGCACCCTAGTTCGCCCACTCGTGCCAAATCTTTGATGTTTGTGTCTGTGTCTCGTGATCCAGCACCCGCGAACGGGCATGTCGTGTGTACGCACCGAAAAGGGCCATCATCACGGTGGTATCGCTCGGGCGATACCGTTTGGGCAGATGCTCAGGACTGTTGTGGAATGAAGCTCAAGATTTAAGCTCGTGCTAAATCTTGTGATCCAAGTACTCACGTATGGGCATGTCGTGGCGCTGAAAAGAGCCATCACGGTCGCATCGCCCAGGCGGTATCGTTTGGCCAGATGCTCAGGATTGTTGCGAAATAAAGATTCAAGCTCGTGCTAAATCTTTGGCGCGCGCGATCCAAGCACTCGTGTATGGGTACGCCGCGTGCACGCGCAGAAAAGAGCCATCACGGTCTCGTCGCTCGGGTGATATCGTTTCGCCAGATGCTCAAGACTGTTGCGGAATGAAGCCCAAAGATTTAAGCTCGTGCTGGATCTTCTTATGTATGGGCATGCCGTGTGCATGCGCAGAAAAGAGCCATCACGGTCTCGTCGCTCGGGTGATATCGTTTCGCCAGATGCTCAGGACCGTTGTGGAATGAAGCCCAAAGATTTAAGCTCGTGCTGGATCTTCTTATGTATGGGCATGCCATGTGCATGCGCAGAAAAGAGCCATCACGGTCTCGTCGCTCGGGCGATATCGTTTGGCCAGGTGCTGACTGTTGCGGAACAAGTAAACCTCAAAGGTTCCGGTGAGCTACGCGCCAACGCCACTGAAATTGCTCAAAAACGCCTCGGGCTCTGTTTTTTGTTCGTTTTTCTTCCCGACGCGTTCCTCGATGGGCAGGTTCGAAAAGCCGCCAAGTGGCCCCGAATCGTTCGATTGACAGGGATACAACAGTCGCACGCGCATTACATATACCCAGCATCGAGGAGGACCTCAAATCTGTCTCCCTAAAAGAAAGTCTGATCGTTTGTGTCAGCCGCGCCCACTGCGCTGGTACCTATCATAATTGTGATCGTGGAGTGCTGCGGCGTACTTGCAGTAAAGCGTGACCTCCCTGCCAGGCCTAGGGCTCCGCACGCCACGCCTTTGCGTCCCACAGATCGGCGGTCCTCGCGTGTTGAAACGCCCGAAGACTTGAAGCTTGATCGCGGATCGATTGATCCGTCGAGTGCGTGTGTTCAGCGTGAACGTCGGACGGCGAGGAGGCCAAAACGGGAGACGAGTAGGGCCGACGGTTTCAGTTTGACCCACCTAACTGAGGACTCGCTCATACTAGTAGTGCATGCGATAACAACTGCGGCATAAACTTGTTGTAATAATGCACGAACTTTTTTTGTGGAACCATTGTTGTTCCCACTGAAAACACATCACAATCATGCACAATACATCATGGGGGGCAACCAAGTACATATGCTCGTTGTCCTGAAAATTCGGTTCCACGGCCGAATTTCCACCACCACATTTTTCCTGACCATGACCGGAACTCTTGAACCTTGCGACCAACATTCCACCAAACCGCAGGCGAATCACACAAATGCAAACGACCCTGTCTCAGCGACTTTGTAAGTTCTGTGTGATCCTACAAAGGGACGAGAACCTCATGCGAAGCAGACAACAATTCGTGTATTCCATGTCATCACTGCAGCTGGGGCGGCGGTATGGTGCATAGGGATGTTGCATACACCTGATGTCGCATGATTTTTTCCCCGCCCCGCTCGTATGAGCAAGGACACTCTATCGAGCAACGTCGCCTGCTTCCACCACCGGTGGATCTGGGCCCAAACGCGCTCACTGCGTCATGTGGACCCTGAAACTCGGCCCTACTAGTAGTGCCGCGTTCACCAAGTTTTGATCGCGCCGCGCGGCCGCCGACTTTTAGGTGCTACTTGAAATTTCGAGCAACGTCGCATGCTCCCACCCCTGGTGTTTCTGAGCCCAAACGTGCTCACTGCGTCATGTGGCTCCTTGGGCCCTGAAACTCGAGCCTAATAGTAGTGCCGCGTTCACCAAGTTTCGATCGCGCTACGCAGCCGCCGACGTTTGGGTGTTATCTGAAATTCTGTTCCCCTCCCCACGAGACGCTGTCACGCTATGGGTCGATGATCCTGTGTGTACGGCCGTGGTATCGCCATGATCGGTGTGTTCGGCGTCATGCGGGTTAGATCAGCATCACGAGTCTACCTCTATCCGTTCTTGGCGTCCGGCACCAACGATGGACGTCTCGACCGGATGGAAAGGAGGAGGGGAAGGGAGAGGAGTGACGCAACGCAACGCCCGTTGTCCCTGAGAGAAATCCACCCTATCGATGAGGGGGTATCAACCGCGATATCGAGGTTTCGACGGTCCAAAAAGAAAGAGGCCCAAGTCAAACGCTGAGCTGGAAGCATGCGGGGTTCCGCACCTTCACCTGACCAACCTCGTGCACGCCAGCACACGTGTCCACCACCGGGAACCGGGAAAACTGAAACCGATCCCGAGGGGCTAAGCGCAAGCCAAGCACGTTATTGTAATTGTGAGTTCCCACCCGCATACAATAAGTCGCTACCCCGCATTGATCGAACGCGCCAAGGCGATTCATCGTGCACGAATCGCGAGCATAACTATAATGCCACCTGCGCGTTCGGTGCGAGAACGCACGGGTTCAATGGTGGTAGAATGCATCGCCTGATCCCGATCGCGAACGCCGGTCCAACGGCCTCGCGTCGCTCACCCCGACGCACGTGTTCACCTCGTGCATCATCTGGATGATGACGGGAAGCGCCAAGAAAAGCAAGTTCGGACCAGGAAGATAACGTCGTGCCACTGCGTTGGTTCGTCGTCAAGACTCATGGACGCGTCGCAATAGAATGCCAACGCACCATGAACGTGTAAGCCTCGGCTAGAAATGACACCTGAGCACGCCGAGTACATTTGTGGTCAACAAGAGAAGTAGCGTAGCGGTCCGCAAGTAGTCAAGAAGGACGCATGACAAAGCGAGAATCGTGCAGTCGGTGGTAGAAGAAAAATATGGTAGCATCGGATGGAGATAATCAAGGTGAACGTTTGATCACAGTGATTGTTCGCCCTGCATGTGCATGTGGACGTCCATTCGTCCGTGGCTCGGTTCGCGCTACGCCGGTTGCTGTGACGAGATGCAGCGATCGTTCCTTTTGTCAATCGTTTTAGTGGGCGGAGACAGAGACATGGGACTGTATATCACCAGATCGAGGGCAGGATCTGTCAATTGCAGGGCCAATAAAGTTGCAGTTGCAAGTTTCACATCGCATCGTTCATCAATAACTCCGAAAGGCGCAAGGAAAAGGGAGGAGATTTTCAAGCGACCGGCGGCAGCAAGAGAGTGCCACCCAGCATGTTATTTGTCATTCTGGGTGGACAAACTGTGAAAGAACATGACCAAAGGGTCGCCCGAGCTAGAAACTGGACAGCTGAGTCTTGTGTACATCCGTATGTGTGGTAACGAGCGAGAAAAGAGTGTAGCGTACCTCCAGTCCATAGAAAAGAGACTGGAGGAAAAGACGCGTCACGAGGCACGCGGGTAAACAAGTGTGCCCGTATGGTAAATCAGGAGAAAAAAAGAAAGCTGCATCCCCAACACAAAACAACCGTATGAGTGTCTGCCAGGCTATAGTAACAAAATATATGACGCACGATGCATGACTGATCGGCTCATCTCGAGGCAGAGGTCTAGGTGTGCCTTATATATACCGCTCCTCTCGAATAGCGCGTGTCCCCCCGCCATGCTCTCGATCTCGACCCACAGTATTTACCCCCCATGGTGAGAACCGTCCTCGGAAAACTTGAAATGAGATACGTGGATGGGATTATTTTCACGAGCGGAGGGACAGAGTGCGAGGCGATGACATGTCTGCGTGCAACTCTTTGCGAGGTTATCTGGGTCGGTCCAAGAAAGGTCGGTTTCTCGGATCGTGACAAACGAGATAGCTTTCCACGTCGAGGGGGACATGTTGTGGTATAACTTTGCCAGGGAAACAATGTTTTTACATTCAGCGCGTGAGGGGACGTGTGCTCGGTGTCATACTCTAGCCGCAGGCGCGGTCGGGCAACGAGGAGAAACTCGAACCGTTCAAATTCAAAACGGATGATCCAGCTGATGCGATCGCCGGTCTCAGAAAATCTAACCGACGATGAGAGACAGCGATACGGTCACTGAACGAGGGGGTAATGAATGCCTGATCCGCTTGGTACGATTTCGACGCGCCACTGCACGCGATCACGATGAAGAGCTGGACCGTGGCTGGCGTCGAGACGATCGACTGCGGTGTTGCCGTCAGCAAGGGATCTCGAAGAGTGGATCTGAGTCGCAAGTGCGACCGAGAGCGTCTGCGGAGAACGTGCGTGTCAGTGGACCCGCTTGGATCGAGCGCTCGCCTAGGGGACGAGGGGGGAAATAAGACCACCATCATCTCGTGAACCATGCAGACCAGCAAATAATTCGCCCTTGTGTTGGTCTCGTTTTCGGGTCTTCGTCCGGCGGACAGGACGAGGACGGGTCCGAGGCTGAAATGAAACAAGGGAACTAAGCGTGTCAATAAATCAACAAGGAGAGCGACGCAAAAATCGGCATCGTCAGCCATGTCCAAGTTCAAAGGACCGTCCACGCCACGATAGAGTATATCAAATTTGCCATGAAGCTATTTAGAGCGTGTTGGCGTCAAGGTATTTGCAGATTTCGGACGCAATTTAGCTTCGTGGCGATGATATGCTCGATCGTTCTGCGGGTACTACTTGCTCTGCATTTTTCCGAGTTTGTGGACGAGGGATTACGGGCATACTACCCTAATTAATCCGTCCGTACTACGAAAAACGGTCGTCGCTCGACCGAGGGGGCGGAGACGTGTGGAAAAACGAACAAAAAAAGACGTGGCGCAGTCCCGGGTAAAATAGCCAAGTCAGACACGATCTGGCCTTCCCAGTTCGCCAACTACGCACCAGCACCGACGAGATGGCGTTCGCCACGAGTTCCAGCCCTGGGTGTTCCGGAGAGTGCCAAGCGCTCCATATATGCGCCGATGCGACAAAGAAAAAAAAAAGTACTGTTCGGGCTGTCTATCGATGCAAGATCGATAGATTCTGGGCCTCGAACGTCCGCTGCGCTGATCCGGCGCTGATCATCAGGATTGGGCGATAAGGAGAGCGGCGGGACTTGGACGTCGAGCCTGGGTGTTCCGAGGGTGGTGTCGTTGTTTCGATGGAAACACGAGGAGCTCGGCCTAGGATAGGATGGAAAATGGGGAGCGACGAGGTGGCTTTAGCGCGCTCGGCTGCGGATGCGTGGAGGCGCTCACATGCCCCGAGAACGGTAGGCCCGCAATTCCAAATCCACGCCGGTAGAGAAGCCAGTGTGGTTGCGGCAAGGTGATAGAACGAACGAAGCATTGAGCGTATGGCGTTGAAGTGGAGGACATTGGAGGCGTGAGAGACAATCTCGGCTCGGTTTCCATTGTTCCACAAACCGGTCGATAGCGAGACCAGGGTCCAAAAGGGTTTTTTTTTGGAATAGAGGGTCTCATTCGCTACATCGTATCTGGATCGTGTTCTGGCTCGCTTAGGAGGCAGGCCTGTGTGTTCCGAGTCGGTATTAGTTGCGCGATACGCTCGCCGATTGCACGGTGAAGCGGTCTTCTTATCACCGGTTACGGTGTCGATAACGACGGTGCTGGATCTGATTCTGAGTTTGGAAGTCGGGAGAAGACAGAAGGATAGGTTGAGACTCGGATGGGAGGTGGGTGTTCCGACTGGACACCTATCATTTGATACCGATAGCGAGGTATCGGGGCATATATCCTGTCGTGGGTGACAGAATAGAATCGACAAGGGTCTAGAGGCTGGATAGTGTTTGAGTCCGCCAAGGGGCGAGCCAGAATTCATCATTGACTGGGCATACTCGGTTGATGGCGCGGCTAGCGTGAGGTAGGCTTGATGGTCGGGTGCTAACCAGTAGTAGATCTGGTGCCAAGATCGCATTCAAGCCCAGGTACCTGCGTGTTCCGACTGGACGCCTATCATTTGATGCTGACGACCAGGGTACGCTTTCCATCGTGGCAAGCAGTGCTGACAAGGGTCCAGGCGCAGAGCATAGGATTCGGGTTGCTGAAGGGGGACCTGTGCGTTCCGAGTGTCAGTGTCAGGGACGACATACGGTGTGTTCCACACGCGCCATAGGCACGCTTGATCCGGCGCACAAAAAGCGACGTCTGCAAGAGTATGCGATTCTCGAGACATTTGTGAGTCTACACAACAACTTTACACATTCTGCTGTGCAACAGCGCTTAGGAGGTCATAGTAATTTCTTGTTGGCCGGACGGAGCTTGAAGTCGAGGGATGACGGGATAATTTGCTAGTTCGGAAGCCGTCGGTGCGAGTCGTGTGGGAGAGACCGTAATGGATGGCCAAACAGGGGTTAGTATCGTGATGGGATCAGTCACACCGCGGATTGAACAAGACCAGACGAGACTAGATCTTGAGCGTCGTGGACGGACGAGTCGAGTTGATCCGAGATTCGTCGAGCGAGTCGTACGATCCTCAATCGTCCGCCGTTTCAGTTCGAGGCCCGAGAACGAACTCGGTCAGTGAGCGCGTTCGGGACTGTCGGCGCAACCGTGGACCGAGATGGCGAACGTGCTTGGTACGATTTCCTTTTTCGGATGCGAATTTGCGCCGCAGTCACCCAGAGGACGATTACGGAATGTGTGCGTGTCCGCGGTATTATATTCCCACGATCAAATTGGATGACTCGTCCTCTTCGGAGCTAGTCTTCCTTCTTGCTCCTTTCCCCGCACGTCCGACCGTCCGTCTCTGTCTGTTCTCCGTCGCCCTCCCCTCTTTTATTTAAACCACCACCACAAAATGAACACAGCACCAATGCTCCTCTCCTCCCGCCCCTCCATCGACCCCCCTCTGCACCCTGCTCACATGGACTCCCTTCCAGATCCATGGGCCTCGTTCTTTGGCCTCGCTCACAACCCCAGCGATCTCTGCGACTCCCTCGATGCAGGTCCTTCCTACCCAGATCTTGATCAGCAGTCTTCACAAAGACTTCTTCGTTCAGACCCATCCTCGTCCGATCCCCATTTCTTCCCACACCAGCAGGATGTCAGCATCTCACCTGCCGCGATGTTCTTGGCCGCATTCACCCCTCCAATACAGTCCCAGACTCGCCTGCCTGATGAAGAGGGCGAATCGGTGGCTGGCTACGTTCTGGGCCCCGCCATCGGCCACGGCGGCTTTTCCATCATCAGGCGTGCCTTTTCTCCCTCGGGCGGAGTTGTCGCAATCAAGATCGTGAGGAGATCGGACGTACAACGACAAACAGACCCTTCCCTCGCCAGAAAACGTCTCGACCACGAAACCGAAATCTGGTCCTCCCTCAGCCACGAACATATACTTCCCCTCTTCTCCACAGAACACTCCTCCTTTGCCGACTTTTATGTCATGCTTTACTGCCCCGCGGGTTCCCTCTTCGATATCCTCAAGCGGGACGGCTCCCCCGCTCTACCCCTCGACGACGCCGGCATGATGTTTCGTCAGGTCGTCAGAGGCGTACGTTACTTGCACGAAGTCGTGGGCTATGTCCACAGAGACATCAAGCTCGAAAACGTTCTTGTCGACGAAATGGGCGTCTGTCGAATCTGCGACTTTGGTCTCACTCGCAGGATAGGCGAGTCTGACGACGACGAGCGTGAGGACGGCCCCGACAACCATCCCGTTCATCGCCACCGCTCCACTATACATCACACCGTGCGCAAATCAAAAACCTCGTTGCCTGCGCATGCCTCCATCTCCCGTCATCTGCCTCGCCGTCACCGCACCTCCACCCCCGTCGGCGACACCTCCCCTGCACCCGTCCATCCTGCGCACGCATTCCAACCAGGCTCGTTACCCTATGCCGCACCCGAACTCCTCTCTCCGCCATCGCCTGGAAAGCATCACGGCGCAAACCCTGCCCAAGATATGTGGGCATTGGGATGTCTGCTGTATGCACTCCTCACAGGTCGTCTTCCCTTTTCCGACCCCTTCGAACCGAGGCTGACGATGAAGATTCTGCGCGGTGAGTAATGCTGGATCCATTTCCCCTTTCGCTTATGCATTCTTTTCAGGCGTTTACGAAATGCCGTGTAACATAAGTCGTGGAGCAGCTCGCGTACTCGACGGATGTCTCGAGCGTAACGTCCGGCGCCGTTCCACCATCGCAATGGTGGACGAGATAGCTTGGGACATTGGTTGGGAAGAGGCTGACGAGGCACCTTCTGTATCACATGCAGACGAATTTGAGTTCGATCATCAACCTCGCCGCCGGTCGCGCTCGCGGTCCCGTTCTCGCGACCACACAACGCTCGAAAGGTCTTGCTCTCGTCAGCCCAGGTCTCATTCTCGTACCTCTGTCACCACCTCCAGTTCGTTCTCCACTCAAAGTACGAGCCGGAGTGTGTCTAGACCGCCAACGTCGTGTTTGCCGCTCGCGACTGCGTGCGACGATGTCGAACACGCGCCTGCACCTTTAGATATCGGTGGCTCGGCCCCCATGTCGCCTACGTTCCCTGTCGAACGCGGTCGAAGCCCGACAAAGACAGATTCACGACTAAACAATCGCTTCGCTTTTTCAGTAGGGGCTTCTACGGCGCGATCTGATCTCGGTCGCGAGTCTAGTCGTGGTCGAGAGCTGTATTCTGGCTCAGATGCACTGGATAACACTGCCCTTTGGGCATCTGCTTTGGGATTGAACACCATTGCAGAGGTTTCGACGCATTTGAATGGTGCGTCATCGCCTGCGATAGAGAAATTGCGCAGCATACAGCGTGCGCAACAATCTGTCGAGCCCAAGGGGAGCAAAAGGGCTGAGAGCACGCCTCCGGTGTCGTCTGCGTGGCCCCTTCGACGATCTCGAGTACGTGTCGAAGAGGATTCGTCTTCACTGAGACCCAGAGAGTCCACTCGTACCGGGAGCACGTTCCTCCGCGATCCTAGCGCATCACCGATCCCGATCGCCCGCAAGAATGGTACGCGCAGCCGCAGTGTCGGGTTCGAACCCTACAGCACTGCGCGTCGACTTTTTTAAAATTTCGCAGACTTCTTTTTGTTTGTCTGTGCTCGTCTCTCCTGTTAGTGTTGTCATCGTCGTCGTGATACCCAACCGTTCACGAGTTGCATCTGTGAGTCTCACTCGTGATGGACGGTACCCGTCGCTCTCGCTTCGTCAGGAATTCCTTGTGCTTATTAATTTATCCCTTCTCCCTTGTATCTCTAGTACGATATATGCACGCGGCACAATACTGTGACATCAGCCACTTTTTTTCCTTCCCTAGGCTCACCTCTCACTCTGTCAATCTCACACACTTTCTTTTTCCCATGTCAATCTCCCTACTCTATCACACATCACACACTCGCTTATTTAGTACTTGTGGGCTTCCTTTGGACGTATTTTTGCTGGACGTGCATGCTTTTTCTCTTTCCTTCTTGGTCAATTATCTATTCGTTTGGCAAACCTCTGCACATCCCCCCCCCTTTTTTTTTCTACTCACGACATCCTGTACTTGTATCGACCGGAACGGCAACTCGTTTCCTTTGGTCACCAGCACGTTTGGAATCGGCAAGTGCTTTTTGCCCTCGGTTGCGGCGGTCCCGCTTCACTCTTTAGTCGTCACAGCCACGACGGCCAGCGAGCGGCGATCGCGCAGCGTTGATTGGCGTTTGCTGGGCACTAGTTTTATGCCTCGCACGGCGGGACCGTTCGAGCCAAGTTACTCTTTGATATCCTGTACCGATCTGTCCTGTGACACTACTACCCAACGTGACATGACTGCGCCGGTCCGGGTTCGTGGCACGTGGTCCCATGGCCATGAAACCGTTCCGACTGCTGCTGCGCCTCGTTCCCCCAAACGCCATAAATAGACGAGGAACTCGGCGTCCGTCGACGATACCACGATGCAGCGCGCTCAGACCAACGAATGATTTCCGGTCCCGACGGCTGGACGATTCCGTTTACAAACATTGATGTCTGGGTATAACAGCCATGTCGCACGTCCGCTGCCGAACGCACCGCGCGTGATCGAGGTCGTCTATTTGGTTCCTCTCCTCTCCTCTCCCTTTCTAGATATCGTCAGGACTCTCGAAGAAACCAAGACGGAGGATAAATTGTGCACTGTCTGAATTAATAGACGAGCGGCGGAAGGAGCTTGGACGCCGAAGCTGTCGAGCTGGTCAAGCCCCTCCTTTTTGCTTTTTCCTCGAAAAGCCTCTCTGAAGGCCAAGTTGCGGTATCATGCAGCACAAAAGGGTCGGAGCCGTGCCAAGCAGCCTCGGTCGGCCTGTGCTCTGTTCTGTTTTGTTCCGATTACTCCTTTACTCGTCCGAGGCGTTCTCCACCTACGTGCAGCGTTTGGCATACCCAAGGTCGTGAAAATGAGATGAAACGCACCGGGTCAATCCTAAATCGATGTTCCATCGAATACATTCGAGTTGCAGCAGCTCCGTACGTGATTCGTGCGTACGGGCTGGATCCAGGCATAGCCACGCCGGATGACGTGGATCGCGAGAATGGTCGACTGATCTGTCTCTTTTGCAACGATTCGCGTGTCGGGCGATGGAGAGGGCGCAGCGAGTCTTCCTCTTTGCTGCGCTGTACTATGCTAGTACGTGGGACTGACCGTCGATACCGAACGCCGGATGCCGGACATGGGTGTGGCATCGTGATGCACATTACGAACGTCATGGGTCAGAGCGTTGCGAGTCGGCAGTGAAGAGCACGTGACCGCTATCGGCGACGTCGGGCAGTCTTTCATGGCCAAGGGAAAGATGATAATTTAGCCCTGGTCGCGATGCCTGTTGTGCCTGTTGTGTGTAGGCAACCTTCCTGACGACATCAACTCTCATCTCGAACATTCGTGAGTTTGCGCTCGTCGTTCATGTGTATTGCCTGGCGCTCACCATGGAGAACGCGACACGAATGCAGTCACGACATTCAAGAAGCTGACGTTCAAGAAGGCGTCCACCATGTGTCTTTGGTCATGGCGCAGGACCCCGTTCTCAGTAGAGATGGTTGAAGGAGGAAAGGTGGCGTTCAGAGAGCCCGAATTCTGAGGGTGTACGTTTTGCTGGTACGCGTCGGTGAAACGTAAAGCGTGTGACTAGGAAAGAAATTGGGAATTGGGAATTGGAGTGACCCCCGGCTCCGTCGCATCTCTGAAAGAATAATTTACGTCCAGCTGCCTCTTGCGACTTTCTTGGTGCACACGGCTTGATCCACGCCGCACCCGCTGGAACGACGAAGTCGACGCTGGATTTCATGTACATGCCGGTCTATAAGGCACGGCGATGAAGAATGGGACTGTTTCTATGGGACCACCGTCGAGCGGGCATCATTGCGTCGTGTCGTGTCGAATCAGAGTTACTCTTGTATCTGTTTGAGTAATTGATCTTGCCGCAGGACACTTCCAAACCGAAATGTGGAAATCCAATAAAACCCCTTCTTGCCTCCAAATCTGCGCCTCCCTCCTCCTCGTCACATGTCTTGACCATGAGCGACAACGATCGCGAGTTCGAGTGCGAATCCGACACGTCCCAGCTCATCAGAGCGTCTTGAACTTTGTCCACGACGTCCACGCCCGGTAAGCCGCTCTTCCGAGCCCGGCGGCACCACCGTCGCGTCACGCGTTCTCGTTTTTACCTTTGCTTTGCACGACCGTGCCCGTGCCCGGCCCGCCGCATCGATCTTTCCAACGCGGAAGAGGACGACCTCGAATCGTTGTACCGCGGAGAGTTTGGCTCGCGGCGGGGAGAACGCCCTCGACGCGTCCTGTCGGAGAGGGAGAAAGACGGATCGCACCTCCTTCAACGCGACCCTCTTGGACCCGCAGTCTGGGCGTCCACGCGCGCGGGAGTCGAGGGCGTTGCTCGTTCGGAGCTGGACAAGCTGAAGCTGTACGGTGAGTCGCCCCGAGGTTGCCCCCGTGTTCTTCCTTGTCTCTTATAAACTTATTCTTGTCGGATGACTGCGTATACTCATGCATAAATGACTCCATATGCGCCTTTGTCAACGACCGTCGTATCTGCGAGGCGACTCGTCAGCGTGGTGTCTTGAAAAACTGGGTAACATACCGCTTTCAGCTACAATATATTGCATGGCCGGGACATTTTCGTAGCGAATGATATCGTCGCACAAAGGCACGAAGACAAAGGACGGAGGCTAATTCCACCATAAAATCGATCTGTACTGAAGCATCCGTGGAAACTTGCCGTTTTGCTTTGCAATCCGAATAGTACCTATAGCGAATTTTCCAGAGGACAGTCTCGGCGTATTTTCCAGAGAACTGTGTCACACATGAGAGAGATACCGAAAACATCGACGAGGTCTGTACGCACATGGCAACGAGTATCACTAGTACACGATATTCGTGTGTTCTGGCTCGGCCAAGTCAACTGGGCAGTCGGGAGGGCCAGGGGCCTAACGACGAGCTGTCTTCCATATAAACGCCGAGAATTTATCCGTCAAAAGCTGTCGGAGGGAATTGCAGGTGCGCGCAGGGTCGAGAAGGTCCAAAGGGTGGACGTGTTCAGCGATCTGACACCATCAGACCCATCAACAAACCATCCACAGAGAAAAG